>JACVTC010000123.1:90000-207500 GCA_016946835.1 Neocallimastix lanati (nom. inval.)
CTGAAGAATTATTCTCTACTTTTGTTTTTGATAAAGATGAAGAAGAAGAATTATTAAAAGATTTCGAAAAAGAGATTGGAGGTGCCATTCATTTTGAAGATATTAGATATAAAACTCCAAACCCTGCAAATAATAATGTTAATGCTAATCCAACCTATGAAAAAATAAACACTGAAGAATTCAATTCAGGTGTTAATGGTGATATTAATAGTTTTAATGCTATTAGTACTAAGGAACTAGATTCAAAAATTGAAATTGAAAATGATAAACCAAACCAAGCTGCTAAAACTAACAACAGTGCTACTAATGAAGCAATTAATATTATTACTAGAACAGATTTAGAAAGTGAAGATGACTTATCAATAGGTAATTTAATATATAATATTAAATTTAATTGTTAATATAAATTTATTGTAATAATATAATAATATAATAATAATGTAATAATTATAATAAAAAAAAAATGTAGTGGAAAAATATATTTATATATAAAGGATAATTGTATAATTAAAATATAAAATTTATAAATAATATAATATTTAGTTAAAAGGCATAAGAGAGCTTTAACTCCATATAACCAATTTATGAAGCAAGAAATCACAAAAATTAAGGCCAAACAACCAAATATTACTCACAAGGCTGCTTTCACGGAAGCTGCTCAAAGAGTAAGTGATAATATGAATTTATTTAAAAAAAAATAAGATAATAAAGTGACAAAAAATGAGAAAAATATATTAATAATTTTTATAATATTTTAAAATTATAGTGGAAGATTTCTCTAAATAATCCAAAGAACAATAGTATTAATGAAGCAATTAATATTATTAGTAATAAAGATTTAGAAAGTGAAGATGATTTATTAATAGGTAATTTAATCTTTAATATTAAATTTAATTATTAATGTAAATTTATTGTAATAATGGAATAATAGTAAAAAAAAAAAAAAGTTGTATAATTTAAAAATAAAAATAAATGTTTTATAAATATATATTTTTTATAAAAATATTGTGTAATGGATAAATATATTTATATTTAAAGGATGTTTGTATAATTAAAATATAATTTTTATAAATAATATAATATTTAGTTAATAAGCCAAAGAGAGCTTTAACTCCATATAACCAATTTATGAAGCAAGAACTCACAAAAATTAAGGCGGAACAACCAAATATTACTCACAAGGCTGCTTTCACGGAAGCTGCTCAAAGAGTAAGTGATAATAAGAATTTATTTGAAAATAAAAATAAGATAATAAAGCGACAAAAAATGAGAAAAAGATATTAATAATTTTTTTAATATTTTTTAAATTAATAGTGGAAAGTTTCTCTAAATAATCCAAAGTACAACACTACTGATGAAGCAATTAATAATATTGGTAAAACTAATTTAGAAAGTGAAGATGATTTACTAATAGGTAATTTAATATTTAATATTATGTTTAATTATTAATATAAATTTATTGTAATAATGGAATAATAGTAAAAAAAAAAAAATTGTATAGTTTAAAAATAAAAATAAATGTTTTATAAATATATATTTTTTATAAAAATATTGTATAATGGAAAAATATATTTAAAGGATATTTGTATAATTAAAATATAAAATTTATAAATAATATAATATTTAGTTAAAAAGCCAAAGAGAGCTTTAACTCCATATAACCAATTTATGAAGCAAGAACTCACAAAAATTAAGGCCAAACAACCAAATATTACTCACAAGGCTGCTTTCACGGAAGCTGCTCAAAGAGTAAGTGATAATATGAATTTATAAAAAAAAAAAAAATAAGATAATAAAGCGACAAAAATGAGAAAAGTATATTAATAAGTTTTATAATATTTTAAAATTAATAGTGGAAGATTTCTCTAAATAATCCAAAGAACAATACTATTAATGAAGTAATTAATATTATTTCTAAAACAGATTTAGAAAGTGTAGATGACTTATCAAGAGGTAATTTAATCTTTAATATTAAATTTAATTATTAATATGAATTTATTGTAATAATATAATAATGTAATAATATTGTAATAATGTAATAATAGAAAAAAAAATGTTATAGAAAAATATATTTATATATAAAGGATGTTTGTATAATTAAAATATAAAATTTATAAATAATATAATATTTAGTTAAAAAGCATAAGAGAGCTTTAACTCCGTATAACCAATTTATGAAGCAAGAAATCACAAAAATTAAGGCCAAACAACCAAATATTACTCATAAGGCCGCTTTCAAGGAAGCTGCTCAAAGAGTAAGTGATAATATAAATTTATTTAAAAATAAAAAAAAATTAAAATAATAAAACGACAAAAAATGAGAAAAATATATTAATAATTTTTATAATATTTTAAAATTAATAGTGGATTGTTTCTCTAAATAATTCAAAGAACAATGCTTTTGATAAAGCAATTAATATTATTAATAAAACAGATTTAGAAAGTGAAGATGACTTATCAGGAGGTAATTTAATATTTAATAATAAATTCAATTATTAGTATATAATTATTGTAATAATGTAATAGTATTATAATATAATAATAATAAAAAAAAATGTAGTGGAAAAATATATTTATATTTAAAGGATGTTTGTATAATTAAAATATAATATTTATAAATAATATAATATTTAGTTAAAAAGCATAAGAGAGCTTTAACTCCATATAACCAATTTTTGAAGCAAGAACTCACAAAAATTAAAGCGGAACAACCAAATATTACTCATAAGGCTGCTTTCACAGAAGCTGCTCAAAGAGTAAGTGATAATATGAATTTATTTGAAAATAAAAATAAGATATTAAAATGACAAAAAATGAGAAAAATATATTAATATTTTTTATAATATTTTAAAATTAATAGTGGAAGGTTTCTCTAAATAATCCAAAGAACAATAGTATTGATGAAGCAATTAATAATATTTCTAGAACAGATTTAGAAAGTGAAGATGACTTATCAAGAGGTAATTTAATATTTAATATTAAATTTAATTATTAGAATATAATTATTGTAATAATGTAATAATATTATAATAAAATAATAATAAAAAAAAAAAAAAAAAAAAGAATTTAGTGGAAAAATATATTTATATTTAAAATTTGTTTGTATAATTAAAATATAAAATTTATAAATAATATAATATTTAGTTAAAAGGCAAAAGAGAGCTTTAACTCCATATAACCAATTTATGAAGCAAGAAATCACAAAAATTAAGGCCAAACAACCAAATATTACTCACAAGGCTGCTTTCAAGGAAGCTGCTCAAAGAGTAAGTGATAATATGAATTTATTTGAAAATAAAAATAAGATAATAAAGCGACAAAAAATGAGAAAAATATATTAATAAAATTTATAATATTTTAAAATTGATAGTGGATGATTTCTCTAAATAATCCAAAGAAAAATACTACTAATGGAGCAATTAATATTATCACTAAAATAGGTTTAGAAAGTGAAGATGAATTATCAAGAGGTAATTTAATCTTTAATATTAAATTTAATTATTAATATAAATTTATTGTAATATTGTAATAATAATAAGACAAAACAAAACAAAACAAAACAAAACAAAACAAAAAAAAACAAAAAAAAAAAAAATGTTGTGAAAAAATATATTTATATATAAAAGATAATTGTATAATTAAAATATAATATTTATAATTAATATAATATTTATAATATTTAGTTAAAAAGCATAAGAGAGCTTTAACTCCATATAACCAATTTATGAAGCAAGAAATCACAAAAATTAAAGCAGAACAACCAAATATTACTCACAAGGCCGCTTTCACAGAAGCTGCTCAAAGAGTAAGTGATAATAAGAATTTATTTTAAAATAAAAATAAGATAATAAAACGACAAAAAATGAGAAAAATATATTAATATTTTTTATAATATTTTAAAATTAATAGTGGATGGTTTCTCTAAATAATCCAAAGAACAATACTACTAATGGAGCAATTAATAGTATTACTAGTACAGGTTTAGAAAGTGAGGATGATTTATCAAGAGGTAATTTAATATTTAGTATTAAATTTAATTATAATATAAAATTATTGTAATAATGTAATAATAATATAATAATATAATAATAATAATAATAAATGTAGTGGAAAAATATATTTATATATAAAGGATGATTAAATAATTAAAATATAAATTTAATAAATAATATGATGTTTAGTTAAAAAGCCAAAGAGAGCTTTAACTCCATATAACCAATTTTTGAAGCAAGAAATCACAAAAATTAAGGCCAAACAACCAAATATTACTCACAAGGCTGCTTTCACGGAAGCTGCTCAAAGAGTAAGTGATAATAAGAATTTATTTGAAAATAAAAATAAGATAATAAAGCGACAAAAAATGAGAAAAATATATTAATAATAATTTTTAAAATATATTTTAAAATAAATAGTGGATGATTTCTCTAAATAATCCAAAGAACAATAGTATTGATAAAGCAATTAATATGATTAATAATACAGGTTTAGAAAGTGAAAATGATTTATTAATAGGTAATTTAATATTTAATAT
The DNA here is from genome assembly GCA_016946835.1 of Neocallimastix lanati (nom. inval.). Taxonomy (NCBI): domain Eukaryota; kingdom Fungi; phylum Neocallimastigomycota; class Neocallimastigomycetes; order Neocallimastigales; family Neocallimastigaceae; genus Neocallimastix; species Neocallimastix lanati (nom. inval.). The sequence continues at coordinate 94,532 of JACVTC010000123.1, forward strand.
TAGATTTAATTATTAATATAAATTTATTGTAATAATGTGATATATTGTAATAATATGATAATAGTGAAAAAAAAAAAAAAAATGTAAAATTTAAAAATAAAAATAAATGTTTTATAAATATATATTTTTTATAAAATATTGTATAATGGAAAAATATATTTATATTTAAAGGATATTTGTATAATTAAAATATAATATTTATAAATAATATAATATTTAGTTAAAAAACAAAAGAGAGCTTTAACTCCATACAATCAATTTATGAAGCAAGAAATTACAAAAATTAAGGCGGAACAACCAAATATTACTCATAAGGCTGCTTTCACAGAAGCTGCTCAAAGAGTAAGTGATAATAAGAATTTATTTGAAAATAAAAATAAGATAATAAAGCGACAAAAAATGAGAAAAATATATTAATAATTTTTATAATATTTTAAATTTAATAGTGGATGGTTTCTCTAAATAATCCAAAGAACAATAGTGTTAATAAATCAATTAATATTATTACTAATACAGGTTTAGAAAGTGAAGATGATTTATTAAGAGGTAATTTAATATTTAATTATATATTAAATTTAATTATAATATAAATTTATTATAATAATGTAATAATATAATAATATTGTAATAATATGATAATAGTGAAATAAAAAAAAAAAAAAAAAAAGTTGTATAGTTTAAAAATAAAAATAAATGTTTTATAAATATATATTTTATATAAAAATATTGTATAATGGAAAAATATATTTATATATAAAAGATAAATGTATAATTAAAATATAAAATTTGTAAATGATATAATATATAGTTAAAAAGCATAAGAGAGCTTTAACTTCATACAACCAATTTATGAAACAAGAACTCACAAAAATTAAGGCGGAACAACCAAATATTACTCATAAGGCTGCTTTCACAGAAGCTGCTCAAAGAGTAAGTGATAATAAGAATTTATTTGAAAATAAAAATAAGATAATAAAGCGACAAAAAATGAGAAAAAGATATTAATAATTTTTTTAATATTTTTTAAATTAATAGTGGAAGGTTTCTTTAAATAATCCAAAGAACAATAGTATTGATGAAGCAATTAATAATATTTCTAAAACTAATTTAGAAAGTGAAGATGACTTATCAAGAGGTAATTTAATATTTAATATTAAATTTAATTGTTAATATAAATTTATTGTAATAATGTAATAATAGTAAAAACAAAAACAAAAAACAAAAAACAAAAACAAAAACAAAAAAAACAAAAAAAACAAAAAAAAAAAATTGTATAGTTTAAAAATAAAAATAAATGTTTTATATATATATTTTTTATATATATTTTTTTTAAAAATATTGTATAATGGAAAAATATATTTATATTTAAAGGATGTTTGTATAATTAAAATATAATATTTATAAATAATATAATATTTAGTTAAAAAGCCAAAGAGAGCTTTAACTCCATACAATCATTTTATGAATCAAGAACTCCAAAAAATTAAGGCAGAACAACCTAATATTACTCACAAGGCTGCTTTCACAGAAGCTGCTCAAAGAGTAAGTTATAATATGAATTTATTTGAAAATAAAAATAAGTTAATAAAGCGACAAAAAATGAGAAAAATATATTAATAATTTTTATAATATTTTAAATTTAATAGTGGAAAGTTTCTCCAGATAATCCAAAGAATAAATCTTAATTGATGAGTGCCATAGTATAAGCCATAATTAAATTTGAATTTTTTTTTTTATTTCCATTTTGTATGTAAATTCATAAAAAGGAAGTAAATGTTTTGAATGAATTATTATTTTTTATCAATAGACGTTATTTTTTTCGCATTTAAAGATAATATATAATATGTAACGTTACTACACTTAATTTTTAGAAATATTATTTAAAACCGCTACTATTTTATCATTTATATACAATATAAATGTTTAAATTTTTAATATTAAATTATAAAAAGTTAAATATTAATATTTCATAAAATATTATACCATTTTTTAAAATTTTTGAAAAGTTATTAATGAATTAATAATTAATAAGTTTTCTTTTTTTTTTTTTTTATTTTAATTTTTATTATTTTTATTATTATTTTTTTTATTCTAAGTTAAAATAATATAAAATAAAATATATTAAATGTTTTATTATCAAAAAACAATTATTAATAAAAAAAATTTAAAAAAAAAAAAAAAGTTATTTGTTTTTAGATTTATTTTAGTGTATTGTAAAGTTTGATGTTTATAAATGAACAATATATTTATAAAATTTATTCAATTTAGGGAAGATCTTTGGAGAGATTTTCCATGCTTTAAGGAATATTAGTCTTAGATCCTCTACCTGGAATATTAACGATTCCATTACGATTGACGATATTAAAAAAACAATTTCATCTATGAAAAACAACAAAGCACCCGGCCCCGATGGTATCCCGATTGAATTCTACAAAGCTCTGTTTTGCAATGAAGAATTACTAGAAACACATCCTGCTGCTGGAAAGTGTCTTAAATTGATTTTTAATAAAATATGGAATGGGTCTTTTCCTAAAAAATGGAACTCAGCTTCTATTGTATCAATCCCTAAGAAAGGTGACCTATCAGATTGTAGTAATTATCAAGGTATTTCTCTCATTAATGTTGGACTGAAAATCATTTCAAAAATTGTAACAGATAGAATATCTTCTTACGCACTCTCACACAATTTCATTAGACCTGAACAATTTGGCTTTCGCAACCGTTAAGAATGCATTAGTTTATTCATTTCCGTTAGAGAAATATGCCAAAGAAGAAAATTTCAAGGAAAATTCACATATTTAGCCTTTTTAGATCTTAAAAAAGCTTATGATTCAGTTCCTATTTTTAACATTCTTACTAAATTATATCATTATGGCGTACGTGGTAAATGTTTTGATTTTCTTTGTAATTTATATACTTCATCTAAAGCTCGTGCTCGATTTGCTTCAATGTTATCAAATGAATTTCCTATTAAAAGAGGTGTTCGTCAAGGTTGTCCATTATCTCCAATTTTATTCAATTTATTCATCAATGATATATTAAATGACTGTGAAAAGTATGGTGTTAATATTGGAAGAAAAAAGTGTTGTGGTGGACTCTTTGCTGATGATGTTGTTCTCATTGCTCCAAGTGCAAAAAATTTAGAAAAATTACTAAAAAAGGTACATAAATGGGCTAATTTAAATGAAATGACTTTTGGTATTGAAAAATGTGCAACTATGGTTATAAAACCAATGAACTTCCAATCTCCTCCAAACTATAGTGACCCAACCTTCTATTTAGGAATGAATGCTATTCCTAAAGTTTCTAGTTATATTTATCTTGGTATTCCTTTTTCTGATGATCTCTTACTAGAACACATTATATCTCACATGCATTTTAAAGTTAGAAAATCCCTTCTTTCATTTACACATTTCTTCTCAAATAAACTTATCCCTATTGCATACAAGAAAAAAGTTCTTCAATCCTTTGTTATTAGTAAAGTAATTTATTATTCTCCTTTACTTGGTTCAAACAAATCCAGAACGGCCAGAATTCAAGCATTAATTAATACTGGTCTATTTTGGTGTATCGGCTCCTTCTCTAAAAATGGTAAAACAAGTTCAGAAGACAATTACTATATTAGACATAATTCTACTATGAGTACTTATGCTTTATCTCGAGATCTAAGCATCCCTCCTATTGCTGGTATCTGCGCAGCCTTACAAATTAAATAAATCATTTGCAAAATGGAGTAAATCAAACTGTATTATAAAGGATCTTATTAAATCTATTCCCAAAATGCATCATTATTCCTGGACTAAAGAATCTAGAACACTGTATAAAAAAATCAAAAAATATAAATGTGAAAAATATGACGATATTTTAGAACGTTACTGGAAATCAGTTGCCAAATTTCAAGGTATTAAAGGTCAAAATTACGATCGTAATAAGTTCTCAAACAATAAAGCTATAATTATGCTTAGTTTAAAATATCCCCAATTCAACTTAGGGTTTTCGTGGATTATTCGTTTACGCTGTGGTTATAAATACAATACTACTATTGCTATTAGAATGGGTAGAGTTTCAGAAGATTGTCCCAAGTATTGCCCCTGTTGTGGCGAAGATAAACAATCTTTTGAACATTGGATTTTTAAATGCGATGCTCTTGCATCTTTTAGATGGAATTCTTTAAATTTCATCGATGATCTCTATGTTTTATTCCTTAGGAAGATTAGAGTGTTTAATCCTCTTTCTTCCTATGACTATCATTAGTAGTTCGTTTGAGCTATTATTTGATAGGTATTGCAAAATACCAAACTTATCCAAGAGCGTCGACATCGTACTGATAAGGCATAATGATAATACAGGATCGTCATCTATTGCTACGAAGGATGAATCTCTCCCTAGTAGTTCAATAAATGATGAGTCCGGGGAGAGTTTAGTGGACACCACACTATCTATTTTAAAGATGTTACTTCTAGGTTTTATTTCTTTTTTATTTGATAGGAAGGGAAAAATTCCCGCATAGTACAACTTGCCGAAATACATAGTATTTTTGAGCTTTTTTATTTTTTTATTTTTTAATTTTTTATTTTTAATTTCAAATGTACTTTTCACCTACATGTATTTTTTAAAATAAAATTTAATAAAGTTTTGGAAGTGTATTCTCTTCCCTGTCTAAAAAAAAAAAAAAAAAAAAAAAAAAAAAAAACTTTGGAGAGATTTTAAATTTATTAAATTTATTAATTAATAGAATTATATAAATACCTTTAATCATTACCGAATTTAATCCTAGTATTAAAGATTATATTGTCATAATATATGTTAATATATTTTCATATATTATAGAATAAATTCTTAAAAAAAGTTATTTTTTTTTTTAATTTAAATTTTTAATTTATTTAAATAAAATTGAATTTAATGTTAGTTACATCGAAAAAAAATTTTATTTATTTATTTTTAATTATTTATTCACTTCTATTCAATTAGAATAAATATTTTGATAAAGTAAAAACAAATACATATTTTATATATATATATATATATATTTTTTTTTTTTTAATTTCATATAAATATTAATAAAGATAATAAAGTTATATATATTCATAGTTACAATAAAAAAAATAATAATACTAATAATATATAATAGTTTTAATAACAATTATAATAATACTAATAATAATATAACATCTATAATACTAATACTAATAATAGTATAAAAAGTTATATATTAATATTAATTATAATAGTAATAATTATATATAATAATAATAATAAATAAAAAAAATTATATTTATTTATTATTTAGTAAATTTTATATCATCTTATATTTTAAAGTATGTAAAAAAAAAAAAAAAAATAAAACAAAAAATAAAACAAAAAATAAAGCAAAAAAATAAAAATTAATAAAGAAAACTAATAAAAATAATAAGAATATATTATTTAAATTTGAAATATTTAACAATAATTATTTTATTATAATATTTAAAAAAGAAAGTATCTCTAGTATGTTAAATCACATTTTAATATTTAATAATTTTTTAAATGACCATCTTTTTTATTTTTTTTGTTTTTGATGTTTTTTTATATTATATTACTTATTTATTCTTAATTTTGTACAAATTTTATTAATATTTATAAAAATATTTGATATATTAACTAAACTAATTAAATATTTTGTATATATATATATAAAAAAAAAAATAATTAATTTATATACATTTTTTCAAGGTTTTAAAATTTTTATATCAAAGAATTTAAAAAATTTTATAAGGATAAGCCATATATATTAATTAAATAAAAATTATATTAAAAATTAAATGATTAAATAATATATCCTATTAAATATAGTAGAACATTCAAAAATAAATAAATAAATAAATAAATAAATAAATAACTAAATTATAATTATTTTTAAATAGTACATTATAAATTATAAATCATAAATTATCAATTATCAATTATTAATTATATATTTACATAAATTTTTATTTCAAATAAGTTAAAATAATAAAAAATATAATAATATGGCAAGCTTTTTTAAAAAAAATTTCAAATTACCAAAACTCGATAATATAGAAAATTATGCTAAGAAAATTATGACAACAATCGATGAACAAGCTAAAAATATTGTTAATGAAATCAAAAATGAGGATAATAAAAGTAAAAAAGGTCAATCACTAGAAGAACGTAAGTTAACAAATATAGAATAAAAATATAAAAGTTAACTTAAAATAAAAATAAATTTGAACTTAAAATTGGATTGATGAATAAAAAATATATACATATATATATATATATGTGAAAGATTATTATTAATGAAATCAGAGTATAATTATCTTCTTTTTTTTTTTTTTTTTTTTTTTTTTAATGATAAAGTTTATTAATGTAATTCAATTATATTCAGTTATTAAGGATTTTTTTTATTAATGTTTAATTTTAATTTAGAATTTCCTTATCCATGGAGTGATGAAATTGATGAAGAAACCGTAAAAAATGCAATTGTTGCGTTGTCTTTGGTAAATTTTATTAAATTAATATAAGTTGTTACAATTAAATTATTTATAAAATTTCTTAATTTCTTAATTTCTTAATTTATTATTTAAATATAAATATTATTATTTTTATATTAGGATAATAGAAATTTCTTAATATCTCCCGGTGAAAACTTCGATTTCAATTTAAATGATAATCTTCATTATGCTATTGTATGTATTTATAATACTCTTAATATATATATATAAACTTATTTAGGTTTTAATATTTAAGTATTAAACTCTTCATAGATATTAATATTAATTATTTCTATATTTATTATTATATAATAATTAAATATAATTTATTTATTCATTTAATATTCTTTATAATTTAATTATATATATTATAAAAGAATCTTTTAAAATTTGATAAACGTTTAGAAACTCTTCGTTATAATATTGTTCCAAAACAAATAAAAGAAGATGAATTTTGGAAAAATTATGTAAAAATTACAATATAATTTTAATTAAAATCTTTATTATTATTATTATTATTATTATTATTATTATTATTATTTAATTTAATAGTTAATTCATTAATAGTAGTATTATATAATTTAACTTTTAATTTATAAATCACACAACACTTTTTTTCTAATATATATCAAATTTCTTAATCAAATTATGTTAATGTATATAATAATAAATATTTTAATTAAAAATTAAAAAATTAATAGTTCTATAGAATATCATTAATTAAATCTGGACAAGATATTAAAACATTACCAGATATATTCTTACCAGAAGAAATACCAAAAGCTGAAGAACCAGAAGAACTTAAGAAAAAAGCTACTGAAGAATTATTCTCTACTGATGTTTTTGATAAAGATGAAGAAGAAGAATTATTAAAAGATTTCGAAAAAGAGATTGGAGATGCTATTCGTTTAGAAGATATTAAATATGAAACTCCAAATACTACAAATGATAATGTTAATACTAATCCAACCAGTGAAAAAATAAACACTGAGGAATTCAATTCAAGTGTTAATGGTGATATTGATAGTCTTGATGCTATTAGTACCGAGGAACTAGGTACAAAAATTGAAATTGAAAATGATAAACCAAACCAAGCTGCTAAAACTAATAACAGTACTACTAATGAAGCAATTAATATTATTACTAAAACAGATTTAGAAAGTGAAGATGACTTATCAATAGGTAATTTAATATATAATATTAAATTTAATTGTTAATATAAATTTATTGTAATAATGTAATAATAGTAAAAAAAAAAAAAGTTGTATAATTAAGTAATAATAAATGTTGTATAAATATATATTTTTTAAAATATTATATTATCTTTTAATAGATGAAACCATGAAAGAATTAGAAAATACATTAAAAAAAACAACTGTATAGAATAAAATTGAATTTGTTTAATTAATAAAGAATACAATAAATATGTATATAAATCTAATCGTTTTAAGCCAAATTAACAAAAACAAAATATACAAGACAAAACAAAAAAAATAAATATAAAAATTTTTAAAATTTAAAATTTTATGCAAATAAAGTAATAAAAAATATATATATAATATTTTTATTTTTTATTTTATTTTTTCATTTCATTTCATTTCGATTTCATTTTATTATTATTACTCATTTGTTTATATTATTTTATTATTATTATTATTATTATTATTATCATTATTATTTATTTTATTTTATTTTTATTTTTTATTTTTATTTTTTATTTTTATTTTTATTTTTTTTTTTATTTTTATTATTATTATTATTATTATTATTATTTTTTTTTTTTTTGCATCCGAATTTATTATGAAATTTAAACTTTATTTGGTGTTTTTTTTTTTTTTTTTTTTTTTTTTTTTTTTTTTATTATTAAAAAAAATATTCATATAATTAATAAATGAATAAAGAAATAAATAAATAAAAAATAAATATTATTTGTTCAATAAGAACTTCACTTCCAAGAATATAAGATTTCTGTTTATAAGGAATTCTTATTCCGTATTAGGGGTTTGAATTGGTTATCTGAAAGAAATTATGATCTTCTCCATCAGAGGTATTGGCCCTCTACTAGTCTATCTTACTGCATTTTCAGTGTTGATACTCCTGGTTAGTTTTTTGCAATAGCAACCCTTATCGGGTACTAGCCCTTGGCAATAATTTCTGTAAAGAGAGCCGCACTAAGAATGGCGTTTTTAAATAATCACCAGAAACGATTTGGTTCTTAAACGAAATATCCCATTTCCTTTTTATAATTTAAATCTATTATATCTGCATCCCTTCCACCAAGAAGAAAGTTATAAAATCGGTACCACGTCACATATATATTTACACACTCATTATTCAGAAAATTACTTAAATTACCACGATTTTCACCAATTGAACTACTCACTAAATTAGAAGTTAACGATATTAAAATTTTCATTATCACTAATATTAATATTCTTATATTCACTATCACTATTTCTATTATTATTAACAATATTATTTCTATTGTTAATATTATTAATATTATATACTTCGTTACTACTATCAGAATCAGAACTTAGTTCTATATTATTCATATCTGTGATAATAGTGTCTACATTACTATTAGATATTGGACAATATTTAGAAATAATATAAAATATTTCATAAAGAATTTCAATATCCTTAAAATATTTCATTCGAAATTCACGGAAAAGATAGCATTTAGAAAATCAATGTTCCAATCGAGGATTACTATTTTTTCTATAATGACAAGGACACCTTTCAGGGCAGTCTTCCTCAATTATTTTGGCGGCTTTGGCAACACGAGCATCGAATTTAAGGATATAAATTTATAAATTTATATTTTTATTAAGCTATTATAGTTATTTTATAATGAAATATAAATAATAAAATTACAATATAAAATAGCATTGTTTTAAATAATTTATATATATAAAAATTAAAAAAGAAATTAAATAATTAATAATATAAATAATAAGCAAAAAAAAAAAAAGGTCTTTATAAAAGACCTTTTTTTTTTAATAATTGGTCATAATTTAAATACTTAAAATCTAAATAATATAACTATTAACATAATCGTTAACAACAAAAATTGAGATGAATAATAGGTATTTTAAATTATTTCTTTCAAATAAATAATATCTTTATTAATTATTTCATTTTAGATCTAATAAATTAATCTTTTATAATTATTCCCTAAAAATTACACAATTTTTAATCACCAAATAATATACAATTACTTTTTAATTATTTCCTTCAAACAACTTTTTTTTTTCAAAAAAAAAAATGTACATATATTACTTTTAAAATAAAATTTCGTGTATTTTATAACAACTTTTTAAAAAATTTGATTATCGTGTCAATTTTAAAAATTTACTAATGTTCATGTTCCTCGAAAACACTTTTATTTATTTGACTTTAATGACATTTGGTGAATCATGTTTATTAATAGTTTGATAATTTAATTTAATAAAATTAATTCTTTACCCCAAATAAATTTGTATTATTAATTATTCAATGCTTTCAAAACTCCAAATTAATTCAAATTACTTATTTTAATTTTTGTTGTTCAGATAATGAAATTTATAAATTATTTATTAAATAATTTCATTCATTCTAAGCTCTTATTACATATATTTATTAATTTAAATGTTGGATGGGTACATCATCTTTTAATTTTAAAAAAAGAATAATATTTTTATAATAAAAATTCGAATTAATAAACTTATGAAATTTATATTTATCATTACTCGTTAATATATTTTATACTTACAACACGAACTTGAGCACCAATAGCTCTTGGTGGGAGATTTTTTCTATTGATTATTAAATTATAATACTTAATATATATCTTATCTTTTATATATATTATAATTTTATATTTACCTGAACTTAGCCTTAACAACACCACTGTTACCGTGAGTGGCAGTGATTCTACCCCAGATAACTCTAACTTTAGATCCGTTAACTTCCTTAGTGGCTCTGTAGACGTAGGCAACACGCTTTCCAAGGTAGAAGAGAGAATCCTTAGTAGTGTTTACATTTTCGATTTCAAGTAAACTATTTTTAATTATATATTATAAATATTAATATCTTCTATTAAAAAATATAAGGTAAATTATTTTTCTGATTATACTCTTACAAGAATTTTACCTGGTATGAAGTCTTTGGTTGTGCTTGGAACGCTTGTATCCTAAGAAACGAGCTTTGGAGTAAAGACTATTATATATATTTAATATTTATATATATTTAATATATATAATTAGAATAACTTTTTTTAATTTTTAAATTTACTAACATCATTAACTCATCCATTTAATTTTCAAAAGACTTTTTCATTTACACACACAAAGAACAAATATACAGCAACATCTCATTTATTAATTATTCATATTAATTCACTTAATTTAAAATAATTCACACCAATACACATTTTCCATTATTCATCAACCACTATTCATCTAATCATTAACTTATTTATGAACCATAAACTCACCGAACAGTAGCCATTTCAATATAAAATATATGTAAATGTTCGAAAAGGAAGAGCAAAAAAAAATTAAATTTTTCTTCTTATTATTACCATTGGAATATTGAGACCTTATTGGATAATATCTTAAGCCACACTCATATATTATTGATATTTTATTGAAATATTTGAATTTTATTGGCTAATTTATGTTTTAATGTTTACATAAATTATTTAATATATTGAAATAAAAATATTGTATACATTTTGAATTTATTTGATGGTTAAGATAAAAAATGAACATTGAGAGTAAATTTAAATATTTTGAATAAATTTTAAACCGTTTATTAAACTAATTTATTATTTAAATTTTCTGGTATATGAAATAATAATATAATAAAATTTTCATTTTAAAATTATATTATTTTAATTTAAAATAAATATTTAATATACAAACAAAATAAATATTTTTTGGTTATTGATTTTTTATGTATCAAAATTCTATATAAAAAATTTTTTATATATTTATTATTATATATAAAAAAATGATAATAAAAATATAAAAATAAAAATAAAAATAAAAATAAAAATAAAAATAGTATTTTATAATTAAAATTATAAATATGTATATATTTAGTTATTTCAAATTTAATATCATTAAGATTTTCATAAAATAGTAGTATATATAATATTAAATGAATGCTATTTTGTATTATTCATTCATTTTCTCATATTTTGGTTTAATTTTTTCATCAACTAATGTTTTAAATTCTGCAATAATTTTATTTTCGCGTTTCATTTTTTCTTCTTGATTAAATATCATTAAAGCACGTTTTTCTTCAGCACTAATAACTTGGTTTTCCTTACGTATACGAACAGCATTCATTCTTCTATGTCTACTACCAGACATAACATAGCCGACACTTTCAAATTTCTCAATCTCTTCTGAATCTAAACCAATTTCACCACGACGTGGAATTCTTTTACCTGATTTAATATATGCAGCCATAGCTGAACCTTCACCAGCAAGTAAAGCACCTGTAAAATATATATATATTTTTAGTTTGAATCAATTATATATATATATATATATATAAAAAAAAAAAATAAAATAAAATAGTATATTGTAATAAAGGAAATTTTAATATTTTATTATATACATTTAAATGATATAAATAAAATAGAAAAATAAAATAAAAAAAAAAAAGATACACAATGATTGATGTGATATTAATATAATTGAAAAGAATGAAAATACATACCACCATAACTTCTTTCATCTTGAGCTTCAGGATGAACAGGCAATGGCATTGGTCCAATATCACCATTATCTTCCTTAATTTGAACTATATTTTTTTGATATTTAATATAATTTAGTTTTTATATTAAAATACATGTATATTAAATGATTAAGTTTTATTAACATAAATTATTTCTATTACCTTTCTTTTCAGCCCAATAATCTTGAACATCTACATCATTTGATTCTTTCTTTTCTTCTTTTTCTTCGTTATTCTTTTCTTTTTCTTTTTCTTCTATGCTATGTTGTTCAGATTGATGATGGTGATGATGAGATTCAGATTCAGATTTTCTTTCTGATTCTGACTCTGATTCAATAGAAGATTCTGATTCTGAATCAGAGGTTCTTCTCTTTTTGTGATTTCTAGATTTTTTATGTTTCGAATGTTTTGATTTTTTATGACGATGCTTTTTATGATGATGATTCTTTTTATGCTTTTTTCTAGATTTTGAATGTTTCTTTTTTTTATAAGAATCGGAATAACTATCAGAATCTGAATCAGATTCTGAGTCAAATTCAGAATCTGAATCTGAATCTGAATCTCTCGATCTACGTTTTAAGCGTTTTTTGGCTTCAATTTCAGATTCAGATTCAGATTCATATCCATAATTATCAATTTCTGGAGAAGTTGGCCATATTGATAAAGGATTATTATCTCTTTCCTCTATACGCATTTGTCTTTCCTCTTCAGTTAAGACATGGAAATTTCTTCCATCTCTTCTATAATTTCTATTATTATACCTTCTTTCATCATTTCTATTGTTATAGTTATTATAATTATCATTTTGAATTTGTCTGAAATTTTCATCTCTATAATCATAATTAAAAGAATTATTCCTTTCCTTTTCACTTTCTTTATATCTATCATTATTGTATGGTTTATTCATTTCTTTGTTATTTTCCCAATTGTCTGTACTTCTTTCTCTACTTATGCTTCTGTTTCGATCATAACTCCTGTTTATATTATTTCTTTCTTTACTTACGCTTCTACTTCTATTGTGACTCCTGTTTCTGCTTCTGCTCCTGCTTCTATCATAACTTTTGTTTCTACTACTTCTTTCTTTACTTCTGCTTCTATTTCTATCATAGCTCCTGTTTCTACTACTTCTTTCTTTACTTCTGCTTCTACTTCTATCATAACTCCTGTTTCTACTACTTCTTTCTTTACTTCTGCTTCTACTTCTATCATAACTCCTGTTTCTACTACTTCTTTCTTTACTTCTGCTTCTACTTCTATCATTACTTTTACCTCTTTTATTGCTTCTTTCTTTACTTATGCTTCTTTCTCCACTTCTTTCTCTATTTTTATTTCTGCTTCTATCTCTTTCTCTTTCATGGTCTTTTATATTTTGATTAGTAATTCTGAATCTACTTTCGTGGTCATGTTCAAGTTCATGACTACGTTTTGAATCTCTTTCAGTTCTGCTATGATTTCTATGTCTACTACCATCCCTATCTCTACTCCTACTTTTTTTTCTTTCTTTATAATTATCACTATAATTATTTCTTTCTTTTGAATTTAATCTTTCTTTTGTTGAATGATGATCATTCAAATGAGACATTTTTTAATTTAACAGCAAAGTAATTTTTACTAAAATTTAATAAAAATTAATAAAAAATGAATAAATAAAATAAGATAAGATAAAAAAATAAAAAATAAAAAATAAAAAATAAAAAACAAGAAATAAGAAACAAAAAATAAAAAATAAAAAATAAAATATAAAAAAAAAAAAAAATAATGCAAAATAAAATAAAATAAAATAAAATAAAATAAAATAAAAAAATTATATTATTAAAATTTAATTTAAAAATAAATACTATTTAGAAAAATAAAAAAAAATAAAATAATATAATAAATATAGAAACGATAATTTAATATATCATATGTAAAAATGATATATATTTGTATATTATATATATATTTTTTTTAATTTGGTTTGAATTTATATATTTATTATTACTATTATTTCAATAAAATATTAATAATACTTTTATAGTTTTTTATTATTTTTATTTTTTATTTTATTTATTTATTTATTTATTTTTTTTTATTATTTTTTTTTTTTTATTTTTTTTTTTATTTCTTTTTTTTTGAGTTACAAAATCTATAATTATTGATAGTTTTATTTTTTTTTATTTGTCTTATATAAGTATTTTACTTTATTTTAATTTAATTTTAATTTTATTTTTTGATTTTGATTTAAACAATAAAAAATCAAGTTTCTATAGATTATAAATTAAATTTTAATTATTATCACTAAATGAATATGTTATTTTTCAATATTGAATTTAATTTTTATTTTCAGTATTATTTGGATTACAAGGTTCCGGTTTCGATAACTTCCTGAGTTGCTTTAACTTACTTTTTGCTTTAATTTATTAATAAATTAATAAATATATTAATCTCTTAATATTAAATTAAAGTTTAAATAAACTTGTAATTGTGAATAAATTATTTATGATCTTAACAGCATATAAATAACTTTTTTTTTTTTTTTAAATTTCTCTTGGGATTTTTTTTATCCTTTTGTTTTTACGTTTTTATTAATTTTAAATACTTTGTTTTTATTCAATAGTATAATTTTGCAAATAATATTCTATAATAAGTTTAATAACATTTATACAGTTAATAGTAATGGATCAATACCGTTTCTACTGGGTCATGCATGGTCCTAATTATAATATGTGATATAAGCGTTAATCACATATGTTATATGTTATTTATGCAATAAAATATTCAAAATAAGTATAATAAATATAGAATATCAAGAATAATAATATATTTTCCATTAATTTTGATTGAATTATTAAAATAACATAGCAACAATAATAATAAACAAATATGTTTACAAATTGTTTCAAATGAATCATTTCCTAATTTTCTTCAAAAACCTACTGTAATTTATATTTATTGATAAATAAAAATTATTGAATTTAGCAAAAATATAATAATAATAAAAATAGTAATAATTGAAATAATATAATATCCCAAATTATATAATAATTCTATTAGTACAATATTAAAAAAAAAAAAAAAAAAATACTTGATTTTAAAATAAATTTAATAATGATTTTTGATAATATCATAGCTAATAAGATGAATTTTACCTTTATCGTTTTGCTTATATGTATTAGGGATTTCTTTAATGATATAGGCAAATTTGATGTATGTTAAATAATTTAAAAAAAAAAAATACTTGAAAAGCTAATATTAAATGTTATAATTACAATTAGAAAATTGTTTTATATAACCAGATGATTAAGGACATTTAAATAATTATAATTATATGATATTTTGATTTATTAATTTACAAATAAATATTTTATATAAATTTTATATAATATCACAGGGTAGTACGAATTAAACTAGATATTTTATTAAGTTTTAATATATATTTAAATCTTTTTTTTTAATATGTATATGTATTTCAATGAACTACAAATTTTACATTTTAACTTTTTTTAGTTTTAAGAAATGATAAATAAAAATAAAATGGCGTTCCAATATTTAAAAACTTAAGATTTTAATTAGTGGCTTTTATTATACCTTGTATAATTATTAATTTAATATTGTATGCTCATTTTGATACATAAATTAAAAAAATTGAATAATTAACACTAATTTTTTATTCTGAATATACTTCATATCTTTTCTTTATATTTCTGTTATATTAAAAAATTATATATTATTTATTATGAATAATTAAATTAATAATTATATATATATCAATACTTTATTATTAAAATTAATATCAATATTTTATATTTTTTTATTTTATTAAAATTTTAATAATAAACTAAAAATTGATAGAAATTAAATTATAAAAGAGTAAAACATTTTTAACATAATTTTTTTTATTTAATATTTTTTATTTATTTATTAATTTTATTTATTATACGCTTATTTTTTAAAAATATTTTAAGCCACATTTTGCGAAATTTACTTTTTTTTTTTTTTTTTAATTATAAATTAATAAATGAATTTCATCAATGATTATATTTTTTGGTTAGAAATATTGATAGACTAACAATATTGATCGCCAATATATATAATGGAATAAATCCATAGTCACTCTTAAAATGAATATCAGTTCCATGCTCTAGTAAATATTTTGCAATATCTTCATCTTTATTTCTATTAGCAATTGTTAATGGAGTATCCCCTTTTTTGTTTTTTACATTAACATTTGCTCCATGTTCAACAAAATATTTTATAATTTTTTTATTTTCTTTTTGGCAGGCTATAATTAATGGTATATTTTTATTTCTATCATGTTGGTTAACATCTGCTCCATGTTCAACCAAATATTCCATTAGATATTGATCCTCCTTTTGACATACCTTTATTAATGGTGTATATCCATCCATACTTTTTTTATTTAAATCCGCTCCTAAATCAATTAAACACGTAGTAACATCAAATCTATTATGTATAGCTATGGTATATTCAGAGGTCAGTGAAAAAATCAATGGAGTATCAATCCCTTTATACTTGCCACACTTATTTATATCAGCACCATGATCCACTAATATTTTTATAATTTTTGTATTTCCTTTGAAATAAGCATGATGTAGAGGTGTCCAACCCCACCCGTCAGTCTTATTGATATCGACTCCAAGTTCAATCAAATATTCTGCTATAGTACCAAAATTGATGGATAATGCATAAGTTAGTGGGGTTTTACTGAGATATATTTTATTTATCAAGTCCATGGTCAATTAAACATTTAATAAGACGTTTATTACAACTATCACAAGCAATACTAATTGGATGATCACCATACTTATTAATAATGTCAAATTTTTGCACCTTTTTTAACTAAACATTTAATTAATTCTTCATTGTTCTTTTTACAACTAACAATAAAAAGGTGTATCCCCCGACCTTTCTTCAATATCATTCACGTTACTACCATGGTCAATAAGAAATTTTACTATAGATATATTACTTACTTTACAAGCAACAATTAATGGTGTATTACCAGATTTATTTTTAAAATTAACATCTGCTCCTTTTTCAACAAGATATTTTATCATATTTTCATTTTTTTCACAACATACCTTAAATAAGGATGAATATCCATATTTATCTTTTTTTTCACTTCCGCCCTATTTTCAATTAAATATTTTATCCCTGGTTCATTGTTTTTTTCACACATTATTATTAAGGGTGTTTCGTTATAATCATTGCTTGTATTTATATTTGCTCCTGCTTCTACTAAATATTTAATTTTGTCAATATTATTATTTTTACAAGTAATAATTAAAGGAGTATTTCCTTCTTTATCCTTTTTATTCATATCTATTAAATTACTATTACTCATTGAATTTTTACCATCTAAACTTTTTAACCTTTTTTTTTTTTTTTTTATTTTTTTATTTATATATATAAGAATTTTAATTTTTTATTTTTATATTTTTATATTTTTTTATTTTTATATATAAGAATTTTAATTTTTTATTTATAAATAAAATTAGATAATTCAAAAAAAAAAAAAATTAAAAAAAAAAAAAAAAAAGTTAATATATATTTTAATTTTTAACAAAACAAAATTAGCAAAATTATTTTTTATTATTCTAATATCATAGTTTTTTAATTTATTTTTTTAATATTTTTTACTTTTAATATTTTATTAAATAAAAAATAAATTAAAAAACTATGATATTAGAATAATAAAAAATAATTTTGCTAATTTTGTTTTGTTAAAAATTAAAGTATATTTAGAAAGAAAATAAAATAATAAATTATTATTATTAAAATCAATAATTTAAATGTTTAATAAATTTTCTATTATTATAAACAAATAAATTAAATGTTAATTTTATAATATATATATTTATATTATATATATTATTTAGTTTTATTTTAAATTAATTTGTTAAGTTACTACATTCTTTGTAATATCTAATCTTCGTAACAAGTTCAAAAAATTTAAATATATTTATTTTTGATTAACAAATCATTTATATATTATTTATATATTTAATATATTTTATATAAATTTTCTGGTTTCTCCATTCAAATTCATTTATTTATTAAAAATGTGACAATAAATAATATGATTTTTATCTTAACCGAAAGGAAAAAAAAAATTTTTTTTATATTATTAATATTAATTATGGTTTGGAAAATATGATAGATAATATTATTAATATAAATTTCATAAAATTTTATATTAAATTTTATTTTTATTATACGGTGTTTAGTCATTAAATTATATTATTAATAATATATTTAACAATATAAAATTTATTTTTTTTCTATCTATTTTATTTCTCTCAAATAGTTTTGTTTTATTTTTATATATATATAAATATAAAGAAGAAAATAATAAAAAAAAAAAAGTTGAATTAAAAAAAGTAATAGTAAATTTTATTTATTGTTTTGTCCTTTTTTTTTTTCTTCCTTTTTTTTTTTTTTTTTTTTTTTTGCTTTTATTTTTTAATAATTATTTATTTTTAAAAATCAATTTTATATAATGTTTATAAAATAAAAAAAAAAATAACAAAAAGAAATAAAGCAATAATAAATTATTTTTAGAATTAAGAAACAATTATTTAGTTTTATCTTTAAATGAAAAGCAATTAATAATAATAATAAATAATTACCTATATTTAAAAATATTAAAAAATAAAGAAAAAAAAAAAAAAAAGAAAAAAAGAAAAACATAGTTTACAAGTAACAAATTAAAAAAAAAAAAATTCTTTATTTTTTAATTAAAATTCAATTAACTTATTTAAATTGAAAATCAAGTAGGAAAAAAAAAATACATAAATACACCCAAACACACATAAAAAAAAAGAAAAGATATCACTAATAATTGTTATTATTATTTAAGTCATTATAATAAATATTTTAGTCATAAATAAATTGAAAATTATTTACGTCAAAAATAAATAATTAATTTGCCTAAAATAAAAAACGAAATTGAATAGTGAAATATAAATTATTTAAAAAGTAGTAATACTAAATAAATAATATATATATAAGTATTTAGCTAAGCAGAGACTATTATATATTAAATTTGATTAAGAAATATATAATAGTAAATTCAACAATTATAAATAATAATAATAATAATAATAAAACTATCAGTGATTCTGTAGATATTTATTTAATAGTATATTTTTTTTTAATAAAATAATAAAGTATATATATATTTTTTATCTGGAAATAGAAAAATCATAACGTAATTTTCATAATTTATTTAAAAAGCAACAATAAAACAATAATACAATAAGCATCAATTTTATTAATAATTAATATAACAAGTAAAAAAATGAATAGCGACAAATTAAATGAAAAGAAGGCTCAAGAAATTCTTGATCGTTTAGACAAAGATGAATTCGTATTTACTATGAATGATTTGGAAGGAGAAGAATATGTAAGTTTTTTTTTTTTTAGTCTTCTTATTTGAGATTATTAATTATTATAATTATTATTATTGTTATTTAATATTTATTTTAAAAAGATGAAAATTTATATAATTATTAATAATATTTTTTGTATATTTTATCTTTGATGTGTATTAATTATTAATTATATGTGAATAATAATATTTATTGTCTAATTTACTTGATATATAAAGGTTACATTACCAAATGGTACGAAAATATTAACAGATATATTAAATAATAAAATGGATAGTGACCATATAGAAAAATTAAAAAGTAATAAATCTAAGAATATTGATGACCAATTAGTTCAATTTGGCGACTATATTAATTCATATGATGAACATAAACTCAATCATAAGGATGATAATTTATTATTTAAGATTGATGGTAAGTTTTAAACAATTTATAATATTTATAAATAATTTCAATATAATTTTATTAATTGGATATATAATAATATATGTAAATAGTTCAAAAAAAAAAAAAAAAAAAAAAAAAATAAAAATAAAAAAAAAGTTATTTATTATATTTAAATAATAATATATAATTATTAATTGTATTAAATGAAATTTAGATACTGAAAGCGGTGAAGGTTTTGATGAAACTGAAAAATACTATGGAAGTGATGAAGAAGGATACACTATTAAGGTTACAAATGATAAAAATGAATCTGTCCCATATTCAACAACCACTTCAATGCCAATATCTATTCAGTCCTCACATAGACAACAAATTTCTGGTTCTTTAAGTGTTAGTGATGATGGTCATTTATTGGCTAGTTCACCAAATATACCTGTTACTCCACCACCATCTTTAGCAAAGAGTCAGAATATGTTTAAGGTATTTAAAAATAGGGAAGAAATTCTTCAATCAGATAAAAAAGCCACATCAATACCAGATGGTGAATTAAATGAAAAAGATATGCAAGAACTTTTAGCAAAACTTGTAATTCATCAGGATGAGCAAAATTAATGTTTAGAATTAATCCATTCAATGAATTAAAAATTAAAAAAAAAAAATAAAATAAAAACAGAACAAAATAAAAATTGAAATAAAATTAAAAAAAGAAGCAATAATAAAAAAACAAAAATAAAAAACATATAAATAAGAAAACCAAAAAAATAAAAACACAAAAACTAGAAAAATAAAAAACAAAAAAAAAAAATTTTAAAATATAATTATCTCATGAATTTTTATATTTAGCATAATTTTAGCATATTTATATATTTCACTAAATTATATTGTATTTTAATTAAGGAAATGAAAAGAATAATTTAGAAAAGAAAATATTATTTTATTATAATTATTATTATTATTATTATTATTATTATTATTTTTTTTTTTTATTTTTTTTTAAAAAAAAAAAAAAAGAAAAATTAAATATATTTTGAAATATATTAATAATGTATTAATTATAATAAATTCTAATTATTTATATTCTTATTTTTATTGTTAAAATAAGAGGATAAATATCTTTTTTAAATATAAATTTATTTATTTATTAAAAATCTTTTTTTCCTTTTATTATAATGTAAATTATATGAACGACTTCAAATAATAATAACAATAATATAATAAAAATTTTATGAAAGAAACATATAGTAAAATTATATATATTATAAATATAATTAAAATAATAATAACAATAATATAATAAAAAGTTTTTTGAAAGAAACATATAGTAAAC
Organism: Neocallimastix lanati (nom. inval.); assembly: GCA_016946835.1. NCBI lineage: Eukaryota > Fungi > Neocallimastigomycota > Neocallimastigomycetes > Neocallimastigales > Neocallimastigaceae > Neocallimastix > Neocallimastix lanati (nom. inval.). The sequence continues at coordinate 115,861 of JACVTC010000123.1, forward strand.
TTATTATAAATTATGTTTATAATTAATTATTATTGTTTTTAAAAAAAAAAGTTATTGTATATGAAAAAATATACATATATATACATATATATATATATTAAAAGAGATATATAACATTTATAATGAAAATACATTGATTAAACTAGATTATATATATTAAAAATTAATGTATTTTTTTTTTTTTTTTTTTTATTTATTTATTTATTTTATTTATTTTATTTTCATTATAAATGTTAAAAGCTAGTTTAATGTTAATATAATAATATAAATGAAGTATTTTTTTTTTTTTTTTTTTTTTTTTTAGACTGGGTTTAATGAGAAAGGAGGATATTAGGTCTCCTGTCTCTTCCTTAAATGTAGTAGATTCTCATTGGATTCTTTGTCATATCGTTCTCTAAGCAAGGTTAATATGAAAGACATTCCGTATATACAAGGATGAAAATTGACCCATATAAATTCAAGAGATAGTCTTGGGGTCGGTTCAGAAACCTTACGTGTATTAGTACTTAATTTATCTTTCCAGTTTTTTTTTTTTTTTTTATTATGGTGGTTAGTGCTAAAGACTAATATAAATATATATATATTTTTTAGTTTTAATGTTTTTAAATATGTTTCATAATATATTGAAAAGTTTTTTATATAAATTATTAAATCAATAAAATAATAATAATAAAAAAAAAAAAATAGAGAAATTTTAAAATATATTAATTTTTATACCACACGTGATATTCATAAGGCTTTCCCTCAAATGATTATTTCACCCAACTCTGATACTACGCTTTGAATTGAAGCATAGACCTTGATGATTGTAAAATTTCCAATCGCCAATGATTACACCCAGTAGGGAGGAGTTAATGATTCCGTTCTGATGCTCGTGGTCATTAGAGATATATGTAGGAACGTTAGGAATGCATCTCCGGGCAGTGTGTAACGACGATTGAGAGCGGCGAAGCTGATACAGTATGCCAATAACTCATCACCTTACAGTTAATTAATAACTGTATGGCCATATGGGAGATGGGTACCCATATGTGCAAGTCAATGTTTTTTTATATTAATTTTTATGTAATTCAAATATTATATATTACTATTTCATATTAAAATTTTAAATAAATTTTTGCAATCGAATTTCCGATGTTTTATATATATATATATTTCTATTTTATTTAGAACAAATCGATTATTTTTATTAAAAAATAAAAAAACATAATAAATATACACAGAACTTTTTATTAATTTGATTATTTATTATCATTCATTTATTTCTTTAGTTATCATATAATATTTTTACTAAACCAAATATTAATAAATACATAAAAATCACATTAAAAAAAAATAGAAATAAAAATAAAAAATGAAAATTTTGTATATAATATGAAGACAAGTATATATATATGTAAATAAAAAAAAAAAAAAATTTAAACAGATTCAATAATTTGATATTCTCCTTATGTAATATATATTTCTATTTTATTTAGAAAAGATTCATTAGTTTTATTTAATATATATATATAATGTTAAATAAGTACTTAATGAGAATATGATGCTACCAAATAATACTTATTAATAAATATAATATAATATAATTTTAATTATAAGATTATATATTATTTTATTATGTAAAAAAAATATTAGTGAGAAATTAAAAAGTTTTTAATTTTTTTTTTTTATATAATGTTATTGTATGTTAGAAGAAATTCATATATCAAATATTTAATATTTTTTATAAATATAAAGAACAAAAAATAATGAGCTATAAACTATAAACTATAATATAAAATATCAAATATAAAAATATAAAATATAAAATATAAATTTATAAAATATTTATAAAATATAAAATTTAAAATATAAAGTATAAAATATAAAATATAAAATATAAAATATAAAATATAAAATTATTAAATATTAAATATAGAATATAAAATATAAAATAATAAAATATAAATAATAAAATATAAAATATAAAATAATAAAATATAAAATATAAATTATAAAATATAAAATATAAAATATAAATTATAAAATATAAAATTTAAAATATAAAATATAAAATATAAAATAATAAAATATAAAATATAAAATATAAAATATAAACTAATAAAATATAAAATATAAAATATGAAATATTAAATTTAAATATGGAATATAAAATATAAAATATAAAATATAAAATATAAAATATAAGATATAAAATATAAAATAAAATATATAATATATAAAATATAATAAATATATGTAAAAAAAAAGATCAGTGAGAAATCAAATAATGTTTTTAATTTTTTTTTTTATATAATGTTATTGAAATTTTGAAGAATTCATATATCAAATATTTAATATTTTTTATAAATATAAAAAACAAAAAATAATGAACTATAAACTATAATATAAAATAATAAAATATAAAATATAAAATAAAATATAAAATTATAAAATATTTAAAATATATAAAATTATAAAATTATAAAATATTTAAAATATATAAAATTATAAAATAAAATATAAAATATAAAATATAAAATATAAAATATAAATATAAAATATAAATATAAAATATAAAATATAAAATATAAAATATAATATATAAAATATAAAATATAAAATATAAAATATAAAATATAAAATATATAAAATATAAAATATTGAAATATAGAAATATAATATATAAAATATAAAATATAAAATAAAATATAAGCATTATAACATTTACATAAAATAAGTTTATTGTATATACGTTTTTCTATTGATTAATAAATTACTAAATAATTTAAAAAATATTTCTATTTGTTTAATTTTTATATAAAATAATTTACATAATAATTAAAAAAAGATAATGAAGTAATCTTTAAATTTATTGGTTAATAAGAAATTAGTTTTTTTTACCGTTTTTAGCGGTCAGTTAATAAATTTGGTAATGTTATATTAAAATAGAAAACGGTAAGTATTTGTACAAGATGATATACCAATATGGAATGAATGGAAAAAAATAATATTTAACTAAACAAAAATATAAAATGTGTGTATTGATATATATAAAGTGTAATAATAATAATAGTACCGTTTTATATAAAATAAATGACATATGTATACTAATTAAATACATGTATATTAATTACTCAATAAATGGATTATTCATTAATAAGTAGTATATATAATTTAAAATATAAATATAAATATTTGGCTCTCTTTAAGGAATATATATTGCTTAAACAACATTCATGATTATTTAATATATAGGATGATTATCTTATATATTTTCTTTGTTATTATTAGTTTTTTTTTTTTTTTTTTTTTTTTTTTTTTGTTGATAATTCATTTATTCATATTAAAAGTATTATATTAATATAAAAATTTGGTAGGAATTATTATTAGTACATGCATATATTATATTATCAAGATAAAATATCAGACCCTTTATTATTAAAAGTATTATTATTTAATTAACAATTATAATTAGAAGCCATAATATATTTTATAGTATGATAAAAAGGTATCTCTTCCCTGTCTAAAAAAAAAAATGATAAAAAGGTATAATATTATATTTTTTTAATTTTCTCTTGCATGTTTTCTCTAAATTCAAAAAAAAAAAACTCTTTGTAAAATAAAAAAATAACTTATTATTATATCTCTTTGAATTCGTGTAGTTTTTATATATAGTTAAAGGTATAATTTAAATATAGAAAAAGTAAAAAAAAAAATAAAATAATAAAAAAATAACTTATTATTATATCTCTTTGAATTTGTGTAGTTTTCATATATAGGTATAATTTAAATAAAAAATAATAATAATAATAATAAAGTAAAAAATAAATATTTTAATTGTAAATTTAAGAACTATAAAATATGAAGAATAATATATAGAATTTAAAAGTATAATATATTCATTAAATCAATATTAAAATATTAATAATATAAAAACATTTTATTTATTAAGAACATATTTATATATTTATATATATGATTATTTCATTTAAATATATATATTAAAATTAATTTATGTATTAATTAAAATTAATTTTTTGATATAATAATAATAAAAAAAAAAAAAAAAATTGAAAAATAAAAAGGTATAGTGAGAGGTAGTAATGAATATACTTTTTCCATTATATATCTATATTTTTAAAAGAAAGTAAAAATAAAATTAAACAATTAATAAAATAAAAAAAATAAGACATAATAATTATAGTTAGCTGTTGAATATTAATGTATATTGTAATAAGAATTATTTTCATGTAAAATATTTTTTTTTTTTAATTTTAAAATTATATATTTAATAAATTATTTTTATTATTCTTCCGAAAAATCTTATTTAAATAGAAATTTAATTATTAAGTCATTATAATTCTTATTTTTTTTTTATTATAAATCAAATTATTTAATTTTCATTTAAAAAAATAATTAGTTCCAAAGGTGATTATTAAAATACTTTTTATTACTAGTTTAATAAATAGCATTATTAATATTTATCTATATAAATAATACACTGATATTTATAAATGGTTTGTATTTTTTTTTATTTTCATTATTTTTTTGAGTTTAAATAATTTTTATAAGTATTTTAGATTTTAAAAGGGTAATATATATGATTTTCATATTCATTTATTATTTATTTAAATAGTAATCTTTTATATATTATATAAATCTTTATTTTCATCATATTATAATTAAAAAATTAATAATTTTTTAATGATTAAAATTTATATATATGAAATTCTCTAGAATAATTATAATTTTATTAATAAATAATATTAAATAATCAGTTTTGTTTATTTTAAGTGTTTTAATTTTAAAGGTTTAACATGTAAGTAGAAAATAACCTTTAATTTTTATATTTATTTAATATAATTCCTTTAACTTATAGTTAATTACTACCTCGAATGAATATACTCATAGTTTAAATGAAGCACTATATAAAAAATTTATAATGAATTAAAAAATGTTAAATATTTTTATTTATTATTAATATTTTAATAAAATATATATTAATATAGTTAATAATGATATATTAAAATAAAAAACAATTAATTCTAATATACTATATATATTGTATATTTATAATTAATTTTATTTTTTAATTAAATCATAAATTGATTTTTTTTTTTATTATTTTATATATTTAGTTTATTATAATTGTATTGAATATTATAAAATATTGAATCATAAATATTGAATATTATAAAATTTGAATAATACATTATAATTGTATTAAATACAATATATATTGAATAATAAATTGTAATACAACATAATATACATCATTCTATAATATTATTAAATTTGTTAGTATAATAAATATTAAATTAATATTTTTTGATCATTAATTTAAAAAATATATATGTATATAAAAGTAATTAAAAAAAAAATTAATAAATGTTTTAATAAATTTTTTAATAAATATTAATTATTAATTAATAAAATTTAAAATTTTATAATAATTCATAAATATTTTTAAAAAATTTACTTTATATAAAAAAAAATATAATTAAAAATTACACCTATTTTTTTTTTATATATATTAATATTAATATTATATGAATAAAAGGATTGAATTGAATAATTATATTGAATGGAATAATTATAATTATTCAATAAAAACATTTTGTATTATATTAAAAAAGTTATCTGTAAATTTTTTTTAATCAAATGTATTGGTATAATATGTTACCAAAAAAGAAATTAGAAAAAAAATATTATCAAATAGGATTAAAAACTATAAAACTATAGTTTTTCGCTCTTTTTTTGTTTTATACTTTTTTTTATATTAAATAAATTTTAAAGTTGTTTTATTATTTATTTTGTAAATATAAATATAATAAACAAATGTAAATATATTATATATAGTGTAATTTTAATAATTAATAATTATCATATAAGAAATAAAAGAAGTAAAATCTAAAATAAAAGGAAAAGAAAATTGCTTTTAAATAAATTAAAATAAAAATAAAGTAAAATAATAATAATAAAATAAAATATTATATATATATATATATAAAATAATATTTATATAATAATATATAATAATAATAAATTAAGAAATAGATTTTATTATAAAACACTTTTTTTTTTTTTTAAAAAAAACTAAAATCAAAATACAAAAATAATAAACATAAATAGTAAAAATTGAACAACAAATAAATAAAAAAAAAAAGAACAACAAACAACAATAATAATAAAAATATATATATATATATATAATTAAAATTTTCAAAATAAAAAATATATTGTATTTATTTTTTTTTTTCTCTAAAAGAAAAGCTAATAATATAAATACCTTTTATCCAGAAAAGATATTAAAGTATGTAAAATATGTCTAATATTACAAAGTAAAGCATATCCTTAGAAGATATTAAAAAATAACTGTAATGAAATTAAAATAAAAATAATTTAATAAAGTTAGTTAAATAGAAAAGTACCAAAAAAAAAAAAAAATTTATTTAAACCATTAAAAACTTTTAAAAGTATTAATTTAATATTTGAAAATAAGATACTGTTAAATATTATTAAGAAAGTGAATAATATATATAAATTATATTGGTATAATTTATATAAAAATTACTATTGGATATATATAATATATAAAATTTTATTATATAAATATATTTATATAAATTTGTATAATATAAAAAAAAATAGTAAATTTATGATAATAATATAAAAAGAAAAATAAATATTTATATATATATATATTATTTATTTATTTGTTTTTTTTTTGAATGAAAATTATAAATAAAAAAATATACATTTAAATAAAAATATAAAAATTTAAATAATAAATCAAGTTAAATTCAAGTTAGTATATATGTATATATAATTTATTATATAATATTAAAATAATAATATATATTTATATTTATATTATATTATTAAATATCTTAATAATTTTAGAATTTGCTATAATACAAAATGTCAACCGTAAAAGAAATGAATGAAATATTGGAAGAGTGTATATTGTAAGTTTTTAATATAAAAATAACAAAGTTAAAAAAATTAAAGATTTATTAATATAAATGTTTTAATAATGTTATAGGTCTATTAATCCGACAACACTTGCTAATATTACTACTTCTAAATTAAACGCATACTATCAAGATGTTCAATTAGATATGAGAAGAGTTGTATTGGTTCAAAACCTTTTTAATGATATCTATAATAATTGGACTGAATATCAAATCCGTTATCAACATCATCAAAAGCAATTAAGACAAAAAAATAAGAGACAAAGTCAGTCTAGATCATCTAGAAGAAGGTCATTGGCTGCTGCAAAAGCTAAACGTCTTAGTAATGCAATAAGTAATAAAGAAAATATTAAAAAGAGTAACAATGTACCTACTAATGAAAAAGATGAAAATAAGAAAACTAATGATAATAGTGATATACCATTAGGTGTTTTATTAAAGAATAAGCAATCATCTGAAAATAATAACAACAATAATAAAAATAGTAACAGTAGTACAAATAATAATAATAATAATGAAATAAAAGAAAATAAGAATATAACTAAGGAAACTTTATCACAAAATCAATCCTATCAGCAACAAACCCAAACACAATTTAAACAACAAATTTCATCATTTTCTCAGCAAATACAACCACAATTACAGTCACAATCACAATCTCAACAACAATTCCAATCCCAAACCCAAAATCAAAAACCACAACAACAATATTTACCATCATCAATGCTTCAAGAACAACAAGAAGCATTGTCTCAATCTGCTCAATCTCAATCTATCATATCTAAAACTCAAAATCAGCCTCAAATGATATATGAATCACAACCACAACCATCTCAGCAACAAGAACCAATTCAAAATGGAGTGTATACTTCAAATGAAGATGTTGTTTATGACTCATATGTAGAAGATCTTAATGAAACATCACAATCTTCAGGTTCAGAATCCTCTTCTTCAGTGGAAGAAATAATGAATAAGGACAATCTTAATAATAATAATAATAATAATCCTAGATTTAATACTAATAATGGATATATTAGTAGTGATTATGAAAATGAAGATTCTGAAGAAGATTATGCAAGTAATTATGAAAGTGATTATGAAAAAGTCAGCAATAATTTACCATATAATGAGTATAATCAACAAGAGCCATATACTAGTAACTATTTACCACAGCTAGAACTTCAAAATGATGATACTTCTAAGGGATTACATCAAAGGCAAAGATCTTATAGTGAAAGTTTAATTGATTTATCAGGTATTAATAGAAATGATAATGATATTTCAGTTAATGAGGTTAAATATGCTAGAAAAGCATCTGTTCCAACCCTTAATATTAATACATCCTATAATGAACAAGATTCTAGTTCATTAGTTAATGACTCAAGGAGTAAAGATAATTCTTCATTTGTTTTCAGATCATTCTCAATTCCATCATCTACTGAAAATACTTCTGGTAATGAAACTACATTACTTAATAGTTTTGATTTACCACAAAACAATCAAAATAATAGCAATAATAACCAATCCAATAATTTATTTATTCCACCATTTGAGTTAACCGAAAATAATACAATAATTTCACCAATAAAATTTTCTTGGATGACCGATGACGATGAAGATAATAATAGTAGACAAACAAATGAATTTTCATTCCCAGGATCCTATGAATTGAATAATAATAATAATAATATTGATAATAATAATAATGATAATAATTATAATAATAATAATTATAATAATTATAATAATAATAATAATAATAATAATAATAATAATAATAATAATAATAATAATAATAATAATAATAATAATAATAATAATAATAATAATAATAATAATAAAGATGACGATTCTACTATTCCACCACCAACTAGAAATATTTCACTTAATCATTCTCTTCCAATTATTCAAAACAGTAATAGTAATGTTAATAGCCATAACAACAACCTTATCAATAATACTCAAAAGTCAACCGTTGATAATTATGGTGTCAAATATCCATATTATGATGAAGAAGAAGAAGATAACTTCTTCAACAAGAGTAATTATTTATACAAACCTCCACAAATTCATTTAGAAAAACAACAAATTGGTCAGTTAGAACAATTACAGTCCCAAATTCAACCTGAATACAAAGAACAAATTCAACAATTACAAGAACAACAAGAAAAACTTGTTATTAAAACTAACCAGGAATATTTAACCCCACCACAATCTGATATATCTTCTATATCATCAAAGAAATCACCAAGGAAATCACCAAAGGTCCCAAAGATCATTATTCCAAAGGCACAACCAGAAACAAAACTTTTGAATGATTATGCTGATGTTATGGATATTGTTTCATTAATTCCAACCATATTGGGTGAGAATATTGATATTCCTCCAGAACAATCTCCAATTCGTCAACATTTTGTTTCAATGTCTCCAACTTCTAAATCCGTTCCAATTATTCCATTATCGGAACAAATTAATGTTACTTCTAAACGTCATAATGAATACATTAAAAAGAAGGAAGTTAATTCATTAAAGAGACGTTCTTCTTTAAAATATGAAAGTTATCATGGTTTTGATGATACCAATAATAATGATGGTTCACCAGCAATTGTTTACTCCAATCCAGATACTAGTTGCAGTTTTAAGAGAGTTAGTAGTGGTAGTAGTAAATTATCTGTGAATACTGAAACACAACCAAATCAAAATATTACTAAAGCGAAATCCCCATTGGCTCTTAATACTCCAATGTTACCACCAATGATGATGGATTCGACTACTGCGGCAATGCTTGAAACTCATGGTAATTCTCTTCTTTTACAACAAGATCCAACAATGTCTAATGGATCAAATAATTTAAGGAATATGAGCTTTACTGAAGGTGTTACTAATAAGATAAATTTTGCTGGTTCCGGATCACCAGAATTACTAAATGGTAAAATTGCCAATCCATTACCAAGAAAAACTAATAGACATCGTACTACTAAAATGGATGAAAATATGGAACCAAATACTGGTGATGTTCGTTCCAAGGGAGATATAGAAAAACCTGAAAGACATCATAGATCAAGAAGACATTCACATGCTCATCATAAAAGTATACCACCAAAAGATTTAGATCCAGAAGAATTGGAGAAATGGAAGGAAGAAGAACGGAAACGTCGTGAAAAAAGACATTCGAGACATTCAAATGAAACTGAAGCTGAACGTCGTGAAAGAAGAGAACGTAGAAAATCTCGTCGTCCACTAACTATTATTGATGAAAATGGTGTTGAAAAAGTTGTTCATAGACATCACCGTCATCATCATCATCGTTCTAGTCGTTATAATGAAGGTGAAACTAAAGAAGAAAGACCTGAAAAGCCAATATCTTCTTCCGGACATAGACATTCACGTCATAGACAATCCGTTGCTGTTGGTGAACAACAACATTCTAATTCTCATACTTCTTATAATCACATTAAATCTAGACATCAATCTTTAGTTCCAAATCAAATGAATCAGAGTATTGATTATCCATCCATAGGATCCATTTCATTTAGTTTAGATAATAGTACTTTGAATAATATGAATTTAAATAACAGCTTTAATGTAAACAATAATAACAACAATAACAATTCAAATAATTTATCAAACATAACAAATTCTACGAATCTACAAAGTAAAGAAATTAATGATTTCTTTGATAATATATTTAAACTTAATTGGTCATTATAAAAACTTTTAAGGAAAATGAAAATAAAAAAATAAATATTTATTATAGAAGAAAAAGAAATAATTAAAAAAAAAAAAAAAAAAAAAAAAAAAAACTATTAATATATCGCAAGAACAGAATAAATTTTATTATAATTTTTTATTTTTTAATATCTTTATTTAATAAATTAAAAATAAATAAATAAATATAAATAAATAAATAAACAAATAAATAAATAAATAAACAAATAAATAAGTAAATATAAATAAATAAGTAAATAAATAAATATAAATAAATTAAATTAAAATAAATAAATAAATAAATAAATAAATTAATAAATTAATAAATAATAAATTAAATTTGATAAAAATTATATGGAAAATAATATATATAAATTTTTATATTATTAAAAAAATTTAAAAATTAATATTTTTAAATAATAGTTTATTTATTAAATTTTTTTATAATTATTTAATTTTTTAATTATGCTATATGGTTATATATAGTTTCAAATTTATAAATAAAATATAAATTTTAACATACTATAAAATATTTATATAAATATAAATTATACTATTATAATTATTAAAAATTAATATCTATATAATTAATAATATTTTAATATACTATTTATTTTAAAATATATATTTATGTAGCTTCAGATATAATTATTTAAAAAAAAAAAAGTTATATAATTTATAACAACTTGTTGACTATTTAAGTTGACAAATATTCAACATAAGATTCAGGAATTAATCCTATATTACCAGTTTTTTCATTTTTAACCTTTAAAAAGTTAATTGAATTTTTTTTTTTTTTTTTTTTTTTTTTTTTTTTTTTTTTTTTGGATAAATTAGTAAATAAGTTTAATTTTTGTACTATATATGTAAATATAGTATTAATTACCTTTATCCATCCGGGGTCAGAATTTTCAATAAAGGTTACTATATCATCTTGTGTGATAGTTAATTCTTCATCTACTTGACTTTGATAATCATATATTACCTTCGCCCGTTTTAAATTACTTAAGAATGATGTATGTCCATTATTTGAAGTAGTATAATTAGGTATGTTTGATATTGACTCTAAGTAATTCGCTGGTACTAAACCTGTTCCTGATGAACACGATACCTGATTATATATATATATATATATATTACACATTTTTGGGTTAATTTTTTTTATTATTATTATTATGTATTAATATTTCTTACCTTAGCCCAGCCATCACCTTTATCTTTTAAATAAACATATATTAAATATTATAAATATACATTATATGGAATTAAATATAATTGTTTGTTGAATAATATTAATTTAATATAATTATTTCTATACATTTTATATAAATGCATTTTAAAATATTACCATCTTCTATGATTGTTACTATTTCTCCAGCACGTAAATCAACTTCATCAGAATTTTGCTTCGTATAATCATAAGCAGCTTTCATTGTTAGTAAACTACTAATATTAAAATCACTTGAACTTGAAAATGGATTGACATTATTGGTATCTTTTAAAAAATAATAATTTAATGAATAAATTTAAAAATACTTAAATAAAATAAATTCTATAATGATAACTAATTTTACCATCATCGTCATCATCATCTTCCAAGAATGGATTTTTTGCTGAAATTGGTGATTTCATACCTTTTGTTCATTAATTTTTTTTTTTAATTAGAATTATTATAATATTATATATATTCGTTAATTATTTTTATTTTTTAAATTTTTATTTTAAAAAATATATAATTATATACTTGAACTGGTAGTTGGAAAAGATGCTATTGTATGTGATATTGGCAATGAAACTTAAGGAATTTATATATAAATGATAAATATAAAATATAAAATATTAATTTAGTATTATTTATATTGATTAACTAATATTAGAATTCAATATATAAATTTATGCATTATTGCTTGAATATTTAAAAATATTTATTTTAAATAGATCGTTCATAATTACTTCTTTCATTTGAACTGGCTGGTACTGAACTAACAGAGTTAATGGAATTAATTGAAGTTCTTTTATTTTTTGGTAATTTAACTTTACCACAATTAGGGGGTACATTTAATTCACATTTTGTGTGACAGAGATAACCACATTCTCTGCATGCTAAACCTTTACCCCAGAGTGATTCTCCACAGAAAGAACATATTGTTTTGTTAATAATTTTTTTATTTTTGAAATTATGTGGAACAATAGACGTTTCATCATAACCTATAGCTTCTGTTATAACTTTAATTTGCACTTCACATTTTAACTCTTCTAACTGCAAATGTGCAATCTCTTTTTTTGCATCGGTAAGTTTTTGTAAAGCTTCATCAGGATCGCCAAATGATGGAGTTGCTTTATAAGTTTGATACATACCGTTAATACCTTCAATTTCTTTATTTTTAGATGAAATATCATCCTTAAGAATACTTAAATTTTGTTGTAACTTTAATAAAATATTTCTAAGGAAAGTTACAGCATTATCGTCATTTGTATATATAGCATCTTTTATTTCACCTAATGAGATAGTTGGAATTCTTTTAATTTCAGGTTGTTTCCAATCTCTTGGTTTATTATATTTAATATATAAATTAACATCACTTGGAATATCAATTTGATTATTTCCCTCAATTACTTCTTCATTAGAGCTTTCTATATTTTGATATAATTCATTTTCACTTTCTAGATATTCATTACAAATACTTTTATAATATTCCATAACAGATTCATGAAATTCTTGCATACTCTTTATATAATATATATATATATATTTATTTAACTATTTTTTTTTTTTTTTTTTTTTTTTTTTTTTTTTTTTTTTAATTTTTAAAAAATTAAAATAAAACAAAATATAATAACTAATAATATCATTTTGTATCAATATTTACATCAAGAATATTGTGGATTTCGACATTAATAAATTTTTCATTATATGCATTTGCTACTCTTAAAGATAATATATATATATTCTATTTTAATATTATATTGATATAATAAAATTAAATTTGATATAAGCTTAATGTATAATTATTACATAATTATAAATTATGTTTAATTCATTATTATTATTGTTTTAAAAACCTTTTTATTATTCATATCGATAATACTTTGTTCTAAATTTCTTTTGGACTTTTAATATAAATTCAAATTCAAATAATAATAAAAATGTTAATAATAATAATAATAATAATAATAATAATAATAATAATAATAATAATAATAATAATAATAATAATAATAATAATAATAATAATAATAATAAAGATATTAATAAATTAAATTAATATCAAATATGTATTATTCTTATTAATAAATAAATAAATAAATAATAAATAAATAATTAAATAAATAATTAAATAAATAATAATTAAATAATTAAATAAATAATTAAATAAATAATTAAATAATTAATTAAAAAAAGCTTTCTAATAACGGTGATTTAACCTTTTTATCATCTCCTGTAGAATCTATTTTTTTTTTAAGAGCGTCAGTATTACTACATGCTTCACGAAATTTGACTTCATTCTTAATAAATAATTTAATATAAAGAAAAATATGTAATGATGTATATTTTTTGTATATTGTTATTATTTTGTATATTTTTTATATATTATTATTATTATTATTATGTATATTTTATGTATATTATTATTATTATTATTATTATTACTATTATTATAATTATTTGAATCATTAATTATACCTTATCAGTTTCTGCTGACATATTTAATACTTCCGAATTAATTTTTGAATAGTAATCCATATGCTTTTATATTTAATAAGTTTAATTAATATTTCAATGTTAGTGTATAGATGAAATAGGATAATTAAAAATACTTTCTTTTATATATATAATTTTAATAATTTTAAAACATTTTTAATATATTAAACTAAAAAATAATAATAAAATTGGTAATAAATACTTTTTTCCTTAATTCTTCTTTTTTATTAATTTTTGCTTTTATATTATCTGATAAAGTATTTAGTTTTGCTGCATAGTCGTTTCTTTCTTTTACTGTATCATCAAATTTTTCTATAAACTTATCATATACTTGTTGAAATGTAGAACTATTATGTATTTAAAAATTATAATATATTTTTATATTATCATGTTATATTAATATTTTCCCCCTTCTTACTAATTATTGTTTATATTATTATTATATCAATTAAATTTTTTAATATGTACATATTTGGAATGGTAGATTCACCATTTTGTCCCTTAATACTTCCTATACTTAAACTTAATCCTCTTTTTTCATTTTTTTGAACATATTTTTTTTGTAAATTTTCCAATTTATGAATATATTCCTTTTCAATACTGAACCTTTCTTTTACCAGTTCACTATAATAAATTGTTTTTATATTGTTTTTAATTTAATTTTAGATATTCATATTATGAAAGATATTATATATATTTATATAAAGGATAAAATAAAATGAAATTAATAAAAATAATAATACCAATTATATATAAATTAAAATACAATTATATTTTATTTTTACCGAAAATCTTGAATAAAAGCAAGATCTTTATATTAATATATATTATATATATTAATACAAATACATTCTATTAAGTAATTATTGTATATGTATAACGCATCATAATTATTAATTATTAATTATTACCATTCAAAAGATAATTATTTACTGACTGTACGTCTTGAAGTTCACTTCCGAAACTCATGCTGATATATGTTTAACATAAATTTATTGAATTTTTTTTTTTTTTTTTTTTTTTTTTTTTTTTTTTTTTTTTTTTTTTTTAAATTAATAATTAATAACTAAATAATTAAAATACTATGAATTAAATTAATTATTATTAAAATATAAAAGTTTAATAATTATTATTTTAAGTTAAATTGAATTTTTTTTATTCGTTTTACTTTTTCTTGTACAATAAAAATATTATTTATATATATATTTTTTGATGGTTATAAAAAAAAAAAAAAATAAAATAAAAATAAAAGTTTAGTATTATTAAAAATGAATATTTTTTATCTTTTTTACTTTTTTTTATTTTTTTTTTTTTTTTTTTTTTTTTTTTTTTTTTGTAAAATAAGATTATATATATATACTATTACTATTATAAGACATGGTTCATTATTTCAAGACTAATTTTTAATTTTCCTTTTATATTTTTTCGGACTTTTAATAAACTTATGCCTTAATGAACAAAAATGATTTCTATATTTATTATTTAACAAAGTGATTTATATAGAACTTGAGAATTTTTTATTTTTATTTTTATTTTTATTTTTATTTTCTACTTTAAAGTTATAAATATATTAAAAATATAATATTTAAGATTATAAAAACTTTAATTGATAAAATTTTAAAAAGTAAGATATAATAAAATAATATTAAATATATTTAAATTTTTTTTCGAAAAAAAAAAAAAAAGAAAAAGAAAAAAAGAAAATATATAGTAAAATTTACTATGAAATTAATAACTGAAAAGAAAATATAATAATTTTCAAAAATTATATTTTAATATCTACAAAATATATAATACAAATTTATATATTATATATATATAATATATAAATGAATTAAATATATGAATAGTACTATTAAGAAATAAAAGATTAATAATACTAGGAAAGAAAGTTAATTTAATTTATTTAATTTTTCGTCATGGACCCTGAAAATAGTCAGGTATATGATGAAAATTTAAATCAAGAAGAAATAATTGATAACAATGGAGATTATGATAATCATAATGACGAAGAAGAATTGATTGCAAATGAAAATATAAATAATAGTGATATAAATGAGAATATTGATGAAAATATAAATGAAAAAAGCAATATTACAGATAAAGATAATTCGGGAAATAATGAAAATAATATTTTATCGCAATCAGTAACATTTACATCTGGATCAAATTTTAGTAATAATAAAGATGAAGAGAATAGTAATAAAAATGATAATTTAGATGAATCAAATTCATATCAAAATGAAAATGAATATACTAGAATTGTTGATATAGAAAATGAACCCGTATTGAAGCAATTGAACAATGTTAAGAATGAAAATATAAATGAAGTAAGTAAATTAAAGGGATCGAAACCAAATTTATATAGTATTAGTAGTAATTCGAAAATTGCACACAGTAATCATGAATTATATATGAATATTGTTCAAAAAAGATATCAATTAGGAGATAGTAGTCATGAAAAAAAACATCGTAACCCAATTACCGAGGAAATTATTAATATAGAAACAAAAGAGGAATATCAAAATGATATATCATCTACTTCAAAAGAATCAATTCATTATCATTTACAAGATCCACTTACTTCCAAAAATTTCGGTAAAAAAGAAAAAATTAGATATATTGAAAGTAATATAGTTAATGATGAGCCTGTTTCTATATCAGGCATGACATATGATGAATTGAAGAAAAAAAGTGATCGTTGGCTTGACTCTTCTTATTTAAATAATGAAAAGTATAAAAAGAATCATGAAGTCGATATGAATAATTTATCCGTTCAAATTTTAGCGCAAGAATTTTTGATTAATGAAAATGTAGATTTAGAAACAAGAGCTTATTTACTCGAGTCAGTATTTCCATTATTGTGTGTGAGTCTAGAAAAATTACTTGTTGAAATTGATCGAAGAAAAATAATTGAAAATGATGAGGAACCTTCCGAATTTGTTGTAGAACGATCTCATAATGCTGTTCCAAGAGATGTACCATTTGATTCAATTAATTGGTTAGGTAATATACATACTAATATAATTATAAGATAATGTAGAAAATTAACATTTTCATTAAGTAAATTATTTTTATTTTAATAAATTAATTAATTCAATCCATCTTAATTATATTTATAATGTAAATACTATTTTAATGCTTGCAAATTATTACTAATAAAATTATAATATTAAAAACAAATATAGCTCAATATTTATATCGTAATAATCCGAAATATTCAAATTATTCAGATATTACATCTACTCCCTATCTTAAATCTATTAAATCTGTTACGACCACTTTACAAGCAAAATTATTCGAAATGAATATTAATCAGAAAGCGTTAGAACGAGCTGATGAATTAGCAAAAAAACGTGAAGAAGAACGACAACAAAAAATTATAGAGGCTCTCTACATTGAGAAGAAAAGAACCTATACTAATTTATTAAAAACATTATATAAACAATGGGTTAAAAAACTTTGGAGAAGTGAAAACAATCCTTATTTAACTAATTTTGAAATTGTAATATAATTTTATTTAATAAATATAATACAAATGATTATAATATATATAAATTCTTTAAGAATAATTTTTTTTTTTAATTTTTATTTTGAAATATATATTTATAAATTTATTAAATTAGCTTGATTGCTTGATGTCTATTGAGTCATTGTATCAATCGGTGAAAGAAACAGATGATATGAAAGGAAAATTAAAAAAGTTAGTTGATAATGCTATTAACAAATTTGATAATCTTATTCAGATTCAAATTAAAGAAGAAAAAGAAGAAAAAAGAAGAAGAAGTGAAGAAATTAAATTAGAAGAAATAATTGATTTAGACGATTTTCAACAAGAAGTTATCAGAGATAATAATGAAATGATAGCTGAAATTGATATAAATGAAACTATCAATGTAGAAAATTCAAATAATGAAAATATGGATAAACAAAGTTCTAATGAAAATATTAATGACAAAAGCAATGATGATATTAATAATAATATTAATGATGCTATTAATAATGAGGCATCCAAAGATATAAAAAGTAAAGAAAGTGATAATAATATAATTGATGAGGAGAATAATCATAAAAACAATCAAGATAATATAAATAATTATGAAAATTTAAACAATGAAAAAACTAATAGTGATAATGTTAATAATGAAAATGAAAATAAAAGATCAAATGAAGAAAAGAAAGAAGATACAAATATCATAGATAATAAAACAGTAACTGAATCAATTAAAGATATGTCTAATAGAGTGGTTCATATATCACAAGATGAATTTGCAGAGTTGTTTTTGAATAGTATAATTGAATGGAAAATAGAAGAAGTGTCATTATTAATTTCATTAATTAATGAACATGTCAAATTAGAGGAATCTGAAATGAATAGAATCTATCAAATTATATGTGGACTTCCAGGAATTATGCTTCTTGGAAATGAATGGAAAATATTTATTGAAACTAATTCTGAAAAACTTGAAATGCCTCAATCTTTTGTGGATAATCCTAACGAAATTGTAAATCAATCTGAATCAGAAGGTAATAAAATAGCAGAAATGGAAAATGAGAACCAAAATGAAGAAGCTGATTCTTCAGAAATATTAAAACACAAAATTAATGAAAAAATAATATTAGCACTTAAAGGAAACATTAAGATTGCTAATGATGTATGTAAAATTATTGTATCAAATCACCATGCCAAAAATTTAGTTAAACAGAATACTGAGGAAAATGATAAAATGGAGTCAAATAATTTAAATAACGAGAGCGATGTGAAACAAGAATCAATGGATATCACACCAAGATTTATTAAAAATGTAACTGATTTAATGGAGTATTTTAAAGATGAAACATTAATTAACACGTCAGAAAAATATTTAGATGAAGATTATGAGGAAAATAAGGGTGTATCTAAATTCCAATTGTTTATTAAAAATCTTATCAGTACATATTCACCAAAAGTAGTTTTATTTATATTATATCAAATAAACTGCTTGAAGTTACTGGAAATCGAAGAAGCTAAAAGACAAGAAATTAGAAGAAGAGAGGAAGAAATACTACAAAGAAGAATTAAAAAAATTAAATTAATTTATAATCATGAAGATAAAGATGGAAATGGTAATGTATTAGTAAAACAATTAAATACTATATTCGAAAATGTTCCATCATCTGTTGGTGATATGGAATTTTTGAAGTATCCATTAGAAGTTCAAGATATGTTTGTTTATCTTAAAATACCTGTTATGGCAAGAGCTCTTTTAACAAAAACTATTACTGAACAAGAATTTGTAGATCATTTCTTAAATGTTTGTGCTTCATTAACACCTGATCATTTTGATATCGTTTTACAATTAATATTGGAATCATTAGGTATTAATTCAGAAAATGAAAATAAAGAAAATGAAAAAGGAGGTGAAGATGAAAATGAAGAATTATCTGTAAGAGAAAAAGATCAAAATGAAGTATTAAAAATGATTTGGAATTTAATGAAAGATCCAGAAGCAGATATATCTCAAATCTGTGATTTAGGTTTAACCTGGACTGTGGATACTATTGCTAAGTATAATACTACGGGTCAACTTGTAGGTGATGTTGTTGTTAATGAATCTGTGGTAGATTATACTAATAGTGAAGACCAAGATGAAAAAGTTTCAACACAATTAGTATATATTTCAGCTGATAATACAGGCAAAGAATCTAAAGAAAACATTGATAAGCAATTCAGTATTCTTAATAATCCTGCATCATCAATTTTAGAAGCATTTAAAAGCAATAAAATAAAAATTGTGGATTGTAATGAATCTATGTCTGAAGATGAAAATACATTAAAAGATTCATTAATGCTAAATGTGCCATTTTATGGAAAAGACGTAAAGTCTCCAGTTGGTGTTTTATCATTTAAATTAAAGCCAAATCTAAAAGATAATAATGAAGGAACAGATGTCACGAAAGATTCAACACTTGAATTTTCAAAAGATGATATTAACTTTATTAAAGTAATTTAAATAGAACATTAATTATATTTTGATATACACATTTATAATAAATTTAAAAAAATTTAGTAAAATGAACTTTTGTAATTAATTTATTATTATTATTATTATTATTATTATTATTATTATTATTATTATTATTAGAGTGTTGGTAAAGTTTTAGGTTATGCAATTGAACATATTGCTCACAGAGAAAGATCTAATGCCATTTTAGAATCATGTTCTACGTATTTATTAGATTTACTCAAAAATAGTAATGTTAATTTATATTTAGTAGAAAAAGTTCCATCAAGAAGTGCTATAGAAAATATTGGTAAAAAAAAAAATAAAGTATCAACTTATGATGATGATTCAGATAGTGATCAGTCTTTCTCAAATGAAGATTATACTTTTGTAATGTATGTATCAAATAAACCAACTGAAGAAGAAAAGAAAAATATATCAAAAAAGAATAGTAAGAAAAAGACTACAGAGAAGAATAGTAAAAATAAAGAAAAATTCCAAAAATCAGAAAAAGATAATGTATTAAAAAAGGTTTCTAAAAATGATAAAAATAGGTATAATAATATATAAAAATTTTATTATTATTATTATTATTATTATTATTAATAATAATAATAATAATAATAATAATAATAATAATAATAATAATAATAATAATAATAATAATAATAATAATAATAATAATAATAATAATAATAATAATAATAATAATAATAATAATAATAATAATAATAATAATAATAATAATAATAATAATAATAATAATAATAATAATAATAATAATAATAATAATAATAATAATAATAATAATAATAATAATAATAATAATAATAATAATAATAATAATAATAATAATAATAATAATAATAATAATAATAATAATAATAATAATAATAAATATTAATATTAATAAAATTTATTTTTCGAATTATTTTTTTTTAAAAACATTAGAAATGTTTTAATGGAATCAATTAATACTAATACAATTGTTACAAGACCTGATTCGGAATCTAAGGAAGAAACAGTTACTACTATCCCAATTGTGGATCAAATGAATCAATGTATTGGTATGATATCAATGAATACAAAATTGGCTGAAAATGATCCTTCATTTATTGAAGATATCAATGAACTGAAACGATTAGCTACATTAATTGCTGATGCTATGGCATTAGCAGAACAAGAAAATAAAAATAATGCAAAACCATTATTATGTAATTTTTTTTTAAATAATAACAATTATGAAGTAATTCATGAATATTTTAAACAAATATTTATATATTTTTATTTTTATTGTATTATAATTTTTTCTATAGACGCTGAAACAATTAGTGAACAGTTAAGAAGAAAACTATTTTTCCCGAAATTATTATTATTAAAAGCTAGAGAAAACCTTTCAAAAATCGATGCAAAATCTATAGCTGAATTAAAAAGCTACAGAGTACCTCCAACTATTATTCATAAAATTATTTGTTGTATTTTATATATGTTCGGATATTCTCCAAAGCAAGGTTAGAATTAAAATATGTTATTTATTAAATCTATTAATGATTTTTCAAAATAAATTTGTATTAATATATATATATTTTAATGACTATATTTTATAAGTTGAATCTTGGCAGGATACGACCAAAGTATATCCATTATTCAGTTTTATTAAATTATTTTTATTATATTATTTTTATTATAATATATAAATTTTTATTTGCTAATAATTTATATTATATTAATGATTAAATTATAAAATTCAAAATTAAAATTCTTTAAATATATATATATATATATATATATATTTATGTAGTATATTAATCAAGATCTTTTACGTCGTATGCAACAATATGATTCAACGGCCAAACAAAAAAGTTTAATATTTAAGAGAATTAAATCAATAATTAAAAGTAAATTATTAAAATTTAATTTATATAAATATTTTATTAAGACTCAATAATAATATATAAGTGATATGTAACATATATTTAAAATATACATATATTTTAAATAAAATAAAATAGAATATATAAAAAATAATGATATTAAAAAACAATCATCTCTTCCAGCCCAATGCATGTATGATTGGTTATTAGTATCTTTAACAATAAGAAGTATTACAATTAGAAACAGGAGAGCTCATAAAGAAGAAAATGTATTCGCATCTAATGAATATGATGAAGAAGAAGAAGAAATGTTTAATAATTCAGAAGATGAAGAAAAAGCATTAAATTACATTTTAAATCATCAGAATAAAAATTCAAGAAACTTTAAATCATTATTTAATCTATCTTCAAAAAGAAATGATGATAATAACAGTACATCTGATAAAGAAAAGACTCTTCATTATTCCTTTTCTTATTCTAAAATCGATAGATTTAAAAAATAATATATAATTATTAGCTTATTATTAATTTTTTTTTATGCAATATACATACATTTTAAATAAATTATATGTTTATAATCAATTTTATTAATATTTTTCATTTTGTAATACAAACTTAATTTTCTAATATAATATGTAAATGCTATTTTATATAATAAATAGCTTATCATTTAATTATTCATTCATTCATTAGAATATTTTAATATTAATTTTATGTAAAATTATATTCAAAATCTAATATAAGAAATAATAATATTAATAAAAAAAATAAATATATTAGAGTAATTTAATAACTTGAATGATAGTTAAATATAGAAATTTAATATTATATTATATATGCCGTTTTTTTTATTAATTTTATACATATATACAATATAAACTATTTACTATTTAAAGTTTAATGCTAAAAAATTTAGTATTAAATATTTATATTAATATATAAAAATTTTTAAATTACACAAAAAACAATATTTTATTATAATTATAGTTTTTTTGTTTAAAAAATATTTATTTTAAATTATTGTGAAGTTAATAAAGTATTTATATAATAAAAGAATATTAGAAAAAAATGATTAATATTATTGAAGTAATTTTAATTTAAAATAAAACATAATATAATTAAATTTTATGTAATATTGTTATATTAATATAAAACTTTTGATTTTTAACAGAAGTTAGACATTAAAATAAACGAAAAGAAAAAGTTATAACATATAATGAGGATAACAAAAATATGATAAAAATAATTAATTAATTAATTAATTAATTAATAGTAATAATAAAAACATTAATAATAGTAATAAATAAATAAATAAATTAATAAATAAATAAATAAAAACTAAGAAAAACAAAAAACAAAAAACAAAAAACAAATTATTATAATAAATAACAAATAAATTTATTAATATATTATATATTTTTTTATGTATTAATTAGTAATTTTATTAAAAAAGTAAATATTTATTTTTATGATTATTTCAATTACATGAATAATTTCGTTCGTCAATTCTTAAATTAGATAAATTAAAAACATTTTTAAATATTAAAAAAGGAGCTTTAAACATTTCTATATATTTCTATACATTTCAATCAATCAATCAATCAATCATTCATTTTTTTTTTTTTTTTTCTTCTTTTTCTAAGAGTATATCAAATATTAATAATAAATAATAAAAAGTTTTGAATAAAATTACCTTAAAAAAAAAATAAAAAGATGCATGAAGCATTCACATATCAAATTATTCAAGATAAGCCTCCTTTAGAAGTAACGTCTTTGTGTTCTTATGGTAAAATCGTAGTTTTTTATTATATTAAAAAATAATATAAAAAAAAGAAATAAAAAAATAAAAAAAAATAATTTTTTTTAATTAGTAAAGAATTTATGTAATTAAAATGAAATTTAGAATATAAGGAATTATTCATAAATAAATTATTATATATATTCACTAATTTTTATATTTATAAATAATTTTCAATACAATAAATGGATATTAATATTTTTTATTTCTATTTTTTCATTATCTATAGATAATAAATTATTAGTAGGAACTAAAGATGGAATTTTACTAATTTATGAAATTAAAGATAATGATGATTCATTTTTTGTTTCACTAATAGATTCTCGAAAGGATTTTACAAAAAAAGAAATTAAAGCATTATATGCTATAAAGGAAATCAATATACTTATATGCATATCTGGTATATTTAATTTATTATCAATTTAATTTTTTTTTTTTGTTTTTATATATAATATTAATAACAATATTTATAAATAAAATTTAATTATTTTGTTTGTGTAGATACCCAACTATTGGCCTATAATTTGGAAACTTATCAATTAATAACACAAATAGCAAAATTGCAAGGTGTACAATTAATAGATATTTATAATTCTTCTAAGAAAGAAAATGAAAAAAATAATATCTTTCGTAGCAATAATTTCAATGATAATAATAATGAAAATAATAAAATCATTATAAAGATTGCAGTAGCTATTAAAAGAAAATTAATTATTTTACAATGGAATCAGGATTCTTTCGAGAAATTAAATGTATTTATTGAATAATATATTATTTTAATTTTAATAATTAAAGTATAATTATTAATGAATAAATAATTATTTATAATATTTGTAAGGAATTTAATTTATCTCATACTATAAAAGCAATATCTTGGGGAAAAGAATATACTTTATGTGTCGGATTTGCAAGAAATTATGCTTTTATTGATTTATCAACAGTTACTATTGATTATTTTTCATTGGGAAATTCTCTTATCGATTTAACATCGTTTACACCGTCAAAATTTACTAAAGTTTATACAAATTCACTATCAAATAATCAGTTTTTACTTACAAAAGATGGTATTTTTTAGTTATAATTTTTTTTAAAATAATATTTTATTTTATATTAATTAAAAATAACCCCAAATTTTTTTATACAAAAATAGATACAAGTACTTATATTGCTGAAACTGGTCAACCAATGAGAACAGTTAATATTAATTGGTCAGCAATTCCTTTAGCAATTGTGTATATGCATCCTTATTTTATAGCATTATTACCACAAAAAATTGAAATAAGGGCATTTAATACTGGAATATTTATTCAAGAAATCGAATTAAATAATTCTAATATAATAATAGCAAAAGATGTTTTATTTTTATCATATGAAGATAATTTATATACAATATTACCTATTGATTTCGATAATCAAGTAATTTTTTTTTTTTTTTTTAATATTTATATAAATTTTTATTTATTAACTTTGCTTATTAATACTAACTTTTAATATAATAGGTTGTTCAATTGTTAAATAAAAAACAATTTTCTGAATCACTTCAACTTGTTGAATTATATTCATCAATATTTTCCCCTGATGAAAAGGTAAAATATATAAATTTAAATATAATAAATATATATATATAACTTATATTAAATTTTTAATATGGTATTTCAACAGATTGCAGAAATAACAAGAATTCGGTCATTGGAAGCAAAACATTTATTTACAGAAGAAAAAGATTATGAAAGAGCATTTGGTATATTTTTAAGTTTAGAAATTGATCCAAATGAAATCTTACAACTTTATCCAATGCTTAATTCTATAGAAGAGATATTAAAATTAAAGAAAAGCAAGGATAATAATGATGGTAAATAATATATTTGCAATTGAATATTGTTTATATATTAATATATTTTTAGTTCATTAATTTGTTTTAAATTTTTAAATTCTAAATATAATTTTGTATGAATCTATATTATATTATAATATTATAATATTTATTATTATTTTTTATTCTATTTCAATTAAACAGAAGAATCTTTTGATAAATTAAAATCAATCAATTATTTAATTCATTATTTAACTGAACAACGTTCAAGATTAACTAAACAAAGATTATATTTATTAACTATGCAAAATCATTCTTCTATGTCAAAGTCATTTTCAAATTCAACTGTAAATTCTTATTTATCAGCAGGAATATCAGAAATCTCATTAAGTACTATTGTTTATTATCGTCAACTTTCACTTCCAGATGTTGAAGCTTTGTCTAATATTATTGATACAGCATTATTTAAAGTATATATGATAATTAATGATGCTTTAATCGGTCCATTGTTACGTGTACAAAATAATTGTGATATGGATGTTTGTGAATCTTTATTAAAATCACAAAATGTACTTTTAATTGGAATTTAAATAAATATAAGATTAAATAT
This sequence comes from Neocallimastix lanati (nom. inval.), assembly GCA_016946835.1. NCBI lineage: Eukaryota > Fungi > Neocallimastigomycota > Neocallimastigomycetes > Neocallimastigales > Neocallimastigaceae > Neocallimastix > Neocallimastix lanati (nom. inval.). Next base: position 142,307 of record JACVTC010000123.1, read on the forward strand.
TTAAAATTAGTAGTTTAGTGTAATTTTTATATAAATTTATTTATTTATTTACTTTTTTTTTTTTTTTTTTTTTTTTTTTTAAATAGAAATATTCTGAATTAATTGATTTATATAGAGGAAAGAATTATCATAAAAAAGCATTAGATATTCTTATATCGTATGTATAATTATAATTATAATAAGTTTATAATTATGTAATGGTAAAATTATTAACAACATTATAATTATTTAGTAAAGGAGAATCCCCAGATGAATCCATGTATGGACCATATCATATAATAACATATCTTCAAAAATTAAATAAAACAGATTTCAATTTGGTATTAGAATATTCTGTTTGGGTTATAGAACATTATCCAGAGGAATCACTTGAAGTATAAATAAAAATATTTTAAAAAAAAAAAATAGAAATAAAAATAAAATAACTTTAGATAAAATAAAATAAAATATTTTATTAATAATTTATAATTAAAAAATTCTTAATATATATAAATATTATTTGAAAGATATTTACTTATGAGAAATTTAGTGGTGATGAGGTATTAAGAGGAATGATTGTTGATCATCTTGAGAAATATTCCAAGGATGTTTGCATAAAATATTTAGATTATATAATACATAAACTTAATGATACTAATCCAGAAAATCACAATAAATTAGCAACTTTTTATTTAGAAAAAATACTCTCACAAAATGAAAAAGATAATGGTAGAAAAATTATAATCTATATTTATAATTGTTTATTTTCTGAATATATTAAATATATTATATATAGTTAATATATTAATATTTATTCATTATTTTATTGTTATTAAATATATATATATATATATATATTTTTTTTGCTATATAATTTATATAGAGAGAAAGGTTTATGAAGAAAAACTTAAAGATTTCTTGGAAGAGTCAACAGAATATTCACCAAATTTAATTTTATCAAAGTTACCAAAACACTGTAATAATCAATAATAATAATAATAATAATTATAAAATTAAAAAATATATTTACAAGAAAAATTTTAATTATTTAAAAATATACTTATTTTCATTTTATATTCATTTTTAATATAGCTTATTATGAAATACGTGCTATATTATTAAGTCATATAGGTGAACATAGAAAAGCACTTAGTATATATTTCAATGAATTAAATGATCCGAAAATGGCAGAACAATATTGTGTTAAATATTATAGCCCAGAAGATGAAAAAGTAAAAGATGTTTTCTTTATTCTTATTCAAATTCACTTGGAAAACAAAAAAAAGGATGAAGAGATTTCAAATGAAGTTTATGAATTGTTAAATAAATATGGTGCTTATATTGATGCTTCAAAGGTATAATTTTTAATTAATATATTTATATTTAATAAAATAAGTACAATAATAATATTGTCTCTAATACCAAAATATTATATAATGTAATTTATATTATAGATTATTGAGATTTTCCCGGAATCTACGAAGTTAAATAAATTAGGAATTTACTTTGAAAAGTTTTTCCAAGAATTAATGAATAGGAAGTATAGTCAAAAAATTATATATAATTTATTGAAATCCGAACAATTACAAGTATTATATTATATTATATTATATTATATTATATTATACTATTTATATGTTAACTTTTTTTTTGTTAATTTTTTTTTTTTTTTTTTTTTTTTTTTTCTTTTTTTTTGCATATTAAATTGAAACTATTTATATTTTAAATTTTATTAATATTAATTTAAAAAAAGGTCAGGGAAGAATTAATGAATTATCAATCTCAATCTATAGGAATTTCAGAAGAAAGAGTTTGTAAAAAATGTTTAAAACGTATTGGAACAAGTGTATTTGTAAAAGATTCAGACAATTCTGTTGTTCATTATGGTTGCATGAAATCACAAAAAAAGAAATCCGCAGTTATTTCTTAGAAAAATAATATATATAAGAAACATTAAAATATACCATTTTACTACTATATTATATATAATAATAGTAATGTATATTAAAACAATTATTAGTATCATTTAAATAAAAGCATTGATAATAAATAGTATTAACACGTAATAAAAATAAAAATAAAAATAAAAACTAAAATTAAAAATAAAAATTAAAATAAAAATAAAAATTAAAATAAAAATAAAAATTAAAATAAAAATAAAAATTAAAATAAAAATAAAAATTAAAATTAAAATAAAAATTAAAATAAAAATAAAAAATAAAAATAATTTAAAAATAAATATAAATATAAATATATAAATATATAAATAAATTAATCAATAAATAAATATTATATTATAATACATAATATAAAACAATAATACATAAAGGATGAAGAAAAAAGATTGTTGAAAAAATAAATCAAAATTATTATAAAATAATGAAAGTATATATATATAAAAGGAAATAACCAAAAAAAAAAAAAAAAAAATATTTACAATAAATAAAAAATTACACTAATTAATTTAAAAAAAAAAAAAAAAAAAAAAATTATATTTTAAAGCATTTTAATAATTATAATACAGAATTTTTTTTGTTTTTTTTTTTTTTTTTTGTTTTTTATTTAACTATAATTTAATATTAATTTAAGTAATTTTAACAAGAATATTAAATATTTACAAGAATGATAATTGATAATATTATGTAATATGTTTATGAATATCTAATTTAAAAAAGGAAATTATTGATTATTAAGATTACAAGAAGGAAAAAAAAAATTGTACTAATAAATAATTAAGTTTAGTTGTTTTGGGGAATACGACCAGAAGTTATGAGAACTATTTTTTTAAGTTTTTTGCATTTCATCTTTTGGTTCTTTATAATGTTTTCGTAAAGATGGTGGTAACTTTAAACTATTGATATTATCTTTACCATCACCTTGTTTAGAAAAATTATATGAACTATATCTTACTACGAAGAAATCACTTAGGCATGATTCCGACATAATGCTATTACATGCTTTTTTTTTTTTTTTTTTTCTTTCCTATACAAGTTTCTGAAGTTGCAATAATATTGCATTAGCTTTATTAATATAAATAAATCAATATTAATATATTAATATTTATTATATTAAATATAATAAAAGTATCTTAAAATTGTAATATTTGACTTTTATTGGCGCTGCCGCTCACGGCAGCTACATATATTTTAAAATTTAAATTTTTTTTATTCAATTTATTTAATCCATGTATTATTTTTAAAATGAATTTGAAAATTAAATTAATATTAAATTCCCAATAATTAATTGAAATTTATTTGAAAATAATTTTTATTTATAATCTTAGTAGAAAATTAATAAATTAAAGTTTTAAAAGTTTCGAAAATTTGTTCAAAACTCTATAAATATAAAAAAAATTATATATTTTTAAAATATATTTAGAATTTAAATTTTATTAAAATCATAATTTTCAAGAAACTATATTATTATTAGTATTCTTTATATATGTTTTTAATAATATTTATATTATTCTTTAAAATTTTCTTTTTAAAACTATTTCAAAATGTTAAAATATTATTCAAATATAAAAAATAATTTTATTATATCATATAAAATTAATATAATCATTTTGATTATTAATTTATATCAAAAAAAAAAATTTAATGGTAATAATAATAATTAAGCAAATATAAATGAAAATGAATTTGATCATTTATATGATTATATCAACTTTTTTTTTTTTTTTTTTTCTTGATTGTTATTTCTTGATTTTTGTGTATTACATTTTGCTTTTTGGTTAATATTTATTAATTAATTATTTATTAATTATTTAATAATTCATAAAATAAAAAAATTTTTTTGTTTATTTTTATTCATATATTATTAAGATTTTTTTTTATTGATATTTATTTATTAAATTAATTCAATCATTTTTTTTATATTAATCATTATATTAAATTTTAATATATTATTTACATATATAGGAATTATTAATAATACATTCTCTAATTTTGTTCTATGTATTATTATTAATTTTTTAATTTAAAATTATACAAAATTTTTTTCAATTTTTTATTTTTTTATACATAAACATTTAAAAAAAATAATATAAAATAAAAAAAAAAAAATATTTGTAATTATTTTTTTTAATGAAATAAAAAGTGTTTAAATAGATCATATATTACTTTTATAAATTAAATTATATCAATTATTAAATTTTCATTTCATTGTTTGAATGTTTTTTTAACTTATTCTACTATATAATAATTTATTTTTAAATCATATTTATTACAAAAATTAAAAATTTTTATTTTATTTGTATTATTATATATTTAATATAAACATTTTTTTTTTTTAATATATTTAGACAAAAAAAAAAGTTAAATGAAAATTTTTTTGAAAAATTTTACAAAAATAATCACAAAGAAATTTTTAAAGATATTTATTATATTTATCATATATTTATATATATATATATATATATATATTTTTTTTTTTTTTTTTTATTTTTTTTATTTTTTTTTTTTACATATTATACCTTTTTAATTGAAATCCTAAATATTAAAATATAAATAATTGAAATAAAAAAAAAAATTTTTTTAGTAAAAGAATATATTTAATTAATTATTAATTTCAAAAACTATAATAAAAAAGTAATATATTTAATATATAACTATTAGTAATACATATTTCAAAAAAAAAAAAAAAAAAAAAAAAAAAAAATAAAGTTTAATATAATATTTCAAATTATGGAATTTAATTTGTGGGATTTAAAAATATTTAATTTTATCACTCAAATATATATATAAATATTTTTTTTAAAAAATAATAAATTAAATTTTATTTATTTTTTTTTTTTTTTTACAAATTTATAAATTAATATAAATAAAACACCTATTTAATTTTATTAAAACTAGAGTATAGATAATATTATTAATTAAAAATGAAAAAGGCCACAAAAAAGAAGACTAAAGGTATGCTTCTAAATTAAAACATAATCAAAAGAAAAAAAGTTAATATATATTCATTGTAATAGAAATGAAAAAAAAAAAAAAAAGATAAAAGAATAAAAAAAAAAAATAATTATATAATAGAATATAAAGCATTAAATATTAATATTAATTATATTTTATTATTAATTAATAATAATAATAATAATAAAATAAAAAAAGTTTCTAAGAAAAAAGAAGAAGAGAAAGAAGAATTATCACCATCTGAAAATCCAGAAAGTGAAGTAGTACATGAAATTCATGATGCCCCAGATGGCCTTTTTCCATTATTTTTGACTAGTATGACACAAAATTTATTCAAAATACAAGCAGATGTAGATGTAACAAAAGAAGATCCTATAAAGTTAATTCCAAAAGCTGATATTCAGTCAGATCTTATATCAAGAGCCTCAATATCTGATTTTTCTGTGATAAAGCAAGCAATACTAGTAAATATTAATTTAAATTGACATATCACTTATTTTTATATAAACATAATATATATAATTTTTTTTATAAAAAAAAAAAAAGAAAAAAAGAAGCGAATATTAAATAATTTAAAATTTTAATTATTATGTTATATTCCATTTTGTATAAATATGAATATATAATTTTATTTTATGATTATTTGTATATTTATTATTTTTTTTTTTTTTTTAATTTTAGGATAGTCCATTAGATGAAATTTTAGTTGGTTATGATCCTACATATTTTTATGGTCAAAATTATTTTGTATGTGTAACAGATGATGCTGTAAATTTAATTCTTCATCCACCACAATCGAAAGAGGAAGTTAAAGAAGAAGAAAAGAGTAAAAGACCTCCAGAATGGATATCATTAGGAAGTGAAAATGAAATTGATATAGAGAAAGTTATTTTGAATAGAGATTATATACATGTTGAAATATCAAAAAAATTAATGGATTTTTCTAAGCCATGTAAATTTGGTGATAGAGATGCTAATGATACTTACTTTGAATATAAATCATTTAGAGATTCTGGTATAGAAGAAATTGAACTTTTACAAATAAATAAAGGTATTCAAGCAGTACCAGAATTAACAGAAGATTCAACCCAAGTGGATTGGTATAGACCAGTAAATACATCTGTTCAATATGAACCTCGTAGATTTACAGAAGAAGACATTAATACCATTAAGAATTCGGATGATTTGACTAGATTCGCGAAAAGTACTATTTATACTTTTGAAAAGGCTATGCAAGAAAATGATCTACTAAATATATTTGTTGATGAATTTAAGGACTTAGGTGATGAAGAAATGAATCTGGAACATAACATGCATATTAATTTACAAGAATATCAATCATTTACTGATTTACAGCATAGTAAAGATAGACCTGTTATTTGTATTGATTGGCATCCCACACAAATGGGTATATTGGGTGTATCATGTGTAAAAAGTATGACATTTGATGAAAGAGCAGCCACAGGATTAAATGTAAAATTAAAGGATTCATTGATATTAATATGGAGTTTATTTGATCCTATTCATCCATTATTGTTATTAGAAGCACCTGACGATATTATGTCCTTTCAATTTAATCCTCAAGAGCCAAATATAATAGCAGGTGGTTGTATTAATGGACAAGTAGTTCTCTGGGATATTTCTGAATATCAAGACAAATTAAAAATGTCACGAAAAAGTAAATATAATTTATCCGAAACATTACAAGCAAAAGAAAAGAATACAGAAACACCAATTATTAAATATATAGTAGTTTCATCTATTGAACATAGTCATAAAATGACTGTTACGTCATTACAATGGCTTCCTAAGCATATGGAGGTATTTTAAAATTTTAATGTTTTAATAAATTAAATTAAGAAAAAAAAAAATGATTGGCTATATATATATTTATTTCATGTCGTTAATAAAATTTAAATTTATTTATTTATATATTTATTTGTTATTTCTTATAGGTATCAAGTAATGGAGAATTACTGGATGAACCAAGTGGTGAAATTAATCAATTAATTACTGGTTCGTTAGATGGTCAAGTTTATTTTTGGGATTTACGTTTTAAGAAAGAAATTAAAATGTTAGATCTCACGTGGAGGCCATTATTGAAAGTACAATTTTTATTTTTTTTTTTAAATATAAAAAATTTAATATTATATTATATTACCAAATTAATAATTAATATTATTATATTAGTTTTCAATTAGTTCATTAGATAATACATATGATTATGGTATATTATCCCTTAATATTCAAAAACAACTAATATATGAACATGATAAAAAAAAGGAGGAAAAAGGTTTTTAAAATTTTATATTTGTATTTCTATTTAATATTATTTTTATCTTTTTTTTTTATTTTTATTTTATTTTTGTTTACTTTTATAAACAAAAGAAGAATTAAAACTAAAAAATATTGTTCATGAAAATTTATAAATTGTAATAAAAAAATAAAAAAATATTATTAAATTAGTAAAAAGTTTAAAATTTAGTGAGAATACATCAGAAAAAAATGACGATGCAAATATTGAAATTGATAAAAAACAATTATGTAAATTTTTCTGTGGAACAGAAGTAAGTTTACATGTTTATTACATGATTATTACATGTCTCCTATTAAAATATATGTATATAAATTTTATTAATATTAATATTTAATAATAAATATAAAAACTCATTTAATTATTTAGGATGGTGATTTAATATACGCAAATTGGCTTTCTACAGAAACTAGTGAAGAAAAAGGATCATGTAAAAAAATTTAATCTGTATATTAAATACCAATTATTAATACAACATTTAATTTTTAACATTTTTAATTGATTGAAAAAAATATAATCATTTTAATATCTATTTTAATATATATAGTGTCAAGAGTTGAGCATGTTTTTGAAGGACATTATGGACCAGTATGCGATATTAAAAGATCACCATTTTTTCCTACAATTATATTAAGTGTAGGGGGAAAGAGTTTTAGAATATGGAAAGAAGGTGTATCGGTGAGTAAATAAATATTTAATATTACATAATTGATATTAATATAAATAAATGATAAAAAACATTGGTACTAATTATAAATATAAATTATATTATAATAATTATTATATATAGGAAGGTCCACTCTTAATTTCACCTTTATCAACTTGTAATTTAACATCTGGTGAATGGAGTCCAACAAGACCTGGTGTGTTCTTTATTGGAAAAAGAGACGGTACAATTGAAATTTGGGATTTGATTGATAGGTATTAAATTAAATTATTATTATTATTATTATTATTATTATTATTATTATTATTATTATTATTATATTAAGTATTAATAGTAGAATATATATATATATATATATGTAATTAAAATAAAAATATAATATATATGTAAATACAGGTCAAATACACCATCATTGTGTCAAAATATTTCATCCACTGGTGTTACATTCCTAATTATTCATCAGTATAAAAGTATGTTTTAAAGTAAAATGTTTTTTTTTTTTTTATTAAATAATAATATAATTAATATTTACAATTAATTTTTTATTTCTAAAAAAAAAATTATTATAAAAAAATTTTAATTTTAAATATATATGCATATATAGATAAAACTAGAGCAAATAGACAATTTTTGGCAAGTGGTGATGATGAAGGAACATTACATGTTATTGAAATTCCTAAGAATTTAACAAAAATAAAAAGAAATGAAGTTAGTAAATTATAATTTTATATTGAAATTAATATTTTAAATTGCTAATAAACTTTTTTATAATATTATTATTATTATCGTTATTAAAAAAAATATATAGAAATCTGTAATGAAAAACTTCTTTGAACGTGAAGAAAGTAGACTTGGTTACATTACTGAAAGAAAGGCTATCAGAGCAAAAGAAAAGGATTCATTTGATATTGAACATGCTGAAGTACTTATATATATATATGATTAATTTAATATTTGATATTAAATAACAAAAAGCAAATATAGAAATATTTACAATTATGATTTAATATAAAAATTAAATAAATTATGATAAATATATATAAAATAAAAATAAAGATTAAGACGGATGCCGCTGGTAATGGTGATGCAGCTCAAGGAGCTCAATCTCAACCTCAAGAAAACCAAGATGGTCAACAAGGTATGGAAGGTGAAGAAGAGAATGAAGAAGAAAGAGCAGCCTTAAAATTGGAAGAAGAATTCAAAGAAATTGAAAAGAATCTTAACAATGACCAAGAAAATCTTATTTTATCAGATGATGATGAAGAAAAGCCCAAAGAAACTGAAGAGGAAAATAATGATATATAAATTTAGATTTAATTTATAAAAATTCTTTTTTTTTTATTATTTATATTATTTTTTAACATTTAATTTAATTATTAATTTATATAATGTGACTATTATATTTATTTAATTATAGAAAATAGTAAATTTAATGATAAAATAATGTACAAATGTATAACTTTAATTTTTTTTTTTTTTTTTTTAACATAAAATTTAGTAATTAAACATTATAATATATGCATAAATAAAATATACATTTAAATTAAAAATTTTTTAAATATTTAAAAAAAAAAAAAAAAAAAAAAAAAAAAAAAAAAAAATATGCATTTATTAAATAAAATAAAAATGAGAATAAAAATTAAAATAATAAATAAAAAAAATTTAAAAAAAAATATATATATATATATCTTTCTAAAAAAAAGAAATTGTAAATTTTTATTAGGATAGAGATATGGCAGGAAAATTGATCAAATCTAATGCTTATAAGAAAAATGAATTTGAAAAAAACTAGAAACTGTTTAAAACTCAACTTTGTAATACTGAATATAGTCTTTAGAGACAGAATAATTACCCGTAGGAATTAAGACTGCTTTGTACCCATTAGAACGAAAGTTACTTTTAATTTTCTTGAGATTAGTACAAATTTTATGATCTGTTGTAAATTGATCTAGCTAAGAGTTAACATCAGTTAATGGCTTAATAACTGAAAAGGGTATCTAGAGGTTAAAATTATTTTTAAAAATTTTTCTATGGAATATACCGAATTATTAAGATATAAAGAGTTTAAACAATAGCGCTTCCAACTAATTTTCGATGTAATAGGGTGCCTTTTAATACTTTAAAGTTGAAACTAATTAGTGTGTGTTGAATAGGAGTATTAACTTTAATAACAAAAATAGGAGTCATGAAATTGTGAATAACTTTTACTAATAGAAAAAATAAGGACGAATTGAGATTTAGTATTTATTATTTATATTTATTACATTATAGAACTGTTACCAGTCTTTGAGATAATGAATGAATATAATGTAATAACTTTTTTTCAGTATTGTTAAAAAAAATAAAAAAAACAAGGATACACATATAATGGGTACCAATCTCCCATTAGAGCCCCATCAGTTATTATTGTAGGTGTGATGATATATGGAATATCAGTATAGTGTATATATTTCCATTAACTACGAACATCGGAACTGGAATCATTCACTTCCCCTAGTGGGTTGACGTGTTGGAATTTATCCTGCCTAATTCTTGTAGAAGTGAGTGGAGACATCATCAAGTCTTATGATTACGTATATCGTATAATCAGGGTTGAGTGAATAAGCAGCCAAGTGAAAGCCTTTTAGATACTACTTTTATTGCATGACACCCAAGGATAGAAAAGATTAGTGCTTATTTGGAGTCATATCGGGGATTCGAACCTCGGCCATTACAGTAACCTGTATTTTTTTTTTTTTTTTTCTATGACTAGGAAGAGAATATACTTCCAGTGCTTTATTAAATAGATGATTATATTTTTATGTATTACATTTTTTTAAAAAATTCATTATATAATTTAAAAATAAAAATAAAAATATATAAAAGATTAAGTAAAACAAAAAATAGTATAAAATTAAAAAAAAAAATTTAATTAATCATAGAAAATTTAGTGTAATACAGAATAAAAATACGTAACCTGTATTGTCCTGACTAACATGGCTTCAATATTGTTAAAGTAACGTAAGCCACCAAAGATTCAATAATATTCGGATAATTTCATTTTGGTTGTTTCAAATTAGTGAAAATTAATTAGTAAAGAATCTAAATTCGCTGAATATATTTGAGTAAAGATGATAATATAATGAAAATCACCTCCAGATTATAAGATTTTTGTTTAAAGAGAATTTTTATTTCGGATATGGGTTTGAATTGATTATCTGAAAGAAATTATGGTCTTCTCCTTTAGAAGCATTGATCTTGCTGGTTTGTGTATTGCATTTTCAGAGTTGACGCACCTGGTTAGTTTGCGCTTATAACGTCGGAATAGCAACACTTGTCAAGTACTAGCCCTAGGTATAGTTTTTGCAAAGAGAACACGCAGATCGTACTAAGAATGGCATTCTTGAATAATCACTAAAAATGAATTGGTTATTAAATAAAGCATCCCATTCCTTTTTATAATTTAATTCAACAATGTCTACATCTCTTCCATCAAGAAGGAAGTTCTATAATCAGTACCACGTAACATATAGATTTACACACTCAAAATTCAGAAAATTACTAATATTAATATGATTTTCACCATTAATCTATTCACTATATTATTAGTAACGATACCATTATTTTCACTATCACAAATATTAATATTAATATTTTCACTATCAAAACTATTACTATTATTAACAACAATATTGATATTGTTATAATTATTATTATTAATATTATACACTTCGCTACAACTATCAAAATCAGTATTTGATTTAATATTATTTATATCTGTGACTATAGTGTTTATATTAATATTTGATATTGGACAATATTTGGGAATTACAAAAATTTTTTCAAAAAAGAATCTCAATATCCATAAAATATTTTATTCGAATTTCACAGAAAAAAAAGCATCTGGAAAATCAATGTTCCAGTCGAGGATTACTATTTTCTCTATAACAACAAGAACATCGTTCTGTACAGTCGTCTTCAATCATATTAGCACCTTTGGCAACATGAGCATCGAATTTATATCCACATATATAACGATGTACCCATCGAAAACCAATGAAATGTGGTTGGCTAGCCTCAAGAAACTGGCTAAACCTTCATATTCCTCTACCTTTTCTACTGATATCAAATTCAAGGAAAGACTGAATATTACTTCTCCAAAAGATTTATTAGCTCGTTGGGATGATTATAATAGGAATTTAGTTTCAGATATTATTGTCATAGAAGAAATTTTAATAATATGTTTGCATGTATAGCCTTCTTAGATCAACATTTTAACTAAATTTTTTTTTTCGGTAAAAGCTTTAATTTTTTTTTCTCTCTAATCTATATTTATTTTCTAAAGCTCGTACTTGTTTTCTTGATATACTTTCAGATGAGTTTGACATTCATCATGGGGTACGTCAAGAGTGGCATCTTTCTCCTATTTTATTTAATTTATTTATAAATAATATTTTAGATAATTATGATAAATATAATGTCAGTGTTGGAAACAAAATTTGTTATGGAGGTTTATTTGTAGATGATATTGTTTTAATTGATTCCAGTAAAGAGAAAATGACTTCTTCATCACATCGTTTAATGGACTGACAAGAACGAAATGTCATTGAAATAGATAATTGTACTTCCATAACAATCAAACCTCTTAACTTTGTTTCTTCTTGGTGGAACTTTAACCTTAGATGAGGTACAATTCAACTCTGGGGAATAAATACATTTCATTAAAGAATTCTATGTCTAATTTTACGTATATAGTTTGCCTCGCCAATTACATTATCAACATTATACTAGTCGTTAGTAGCTCTCTTGAATTACTCTTTAATTTGTATAGTCAAAAACCCTTCAAAACCAAAAAAGTCAACGTCAAACTGGGCAAAGAAGAATCTCTATTACTACTAGTTCTCCTAGTACCTCTTACACAATAGTAATAATCTTTCTTTTCACAACGAATCTATGAAAATTAAATCTCTTGATATTATTTCTCTTGGTTCGAGAGAGAGTTTAGTAATCACCACACTATCTACTTTATAGATATTACTTCTTTGTTTTATTTTATTAAATATTTTAAGTAGAAATCTTGATTCATTATATAATATCAAAGTTACTTTTAAATTTTTACAGAAATTATGATACTTCAAAAAAGTAATGTTAAAATTAAATGAGATGAAAAATATTACTTATGAAAAATATTACTTATCAAAATATTATTATTATTATTGTAATTATTATATAATTCTTTGTTTATTAATTTATTTTAATTTATTCAACTATATGAACATACTAGATAAAAAATTTTTTAAAATTATTAATAGAACTTTTTTGATTATTTAATTTATAATTTTATTTTATTAATATTATTATAAATTTTTACTTCATTGCTTTCACTCTTGACTTTTTTAACATTTTAATTTTAATTTTAATTTTATATATAAAAATCACATGAAAACATAAATTGATTAATACTAATAAAAAAAATTAAATAAAATTATACTTAATTCTTAATATCATGAATAAAAAATTTGAATAAATTACTAACATTTCTTATGTAAATAATATAATTATTAATAATAATAAATTATTAAAAATAATATATAAAAGAAAAAAAACAAAAATATTCGCATTATGGTAATTCAATTTATTAAAGATATTCTAGTATACTTTATTTTAATTTTTTAGATATAAATGGTCATTAAAGTAGCTATTTATATTTTTACTATATTAATATATATGAGGACAAATAGAACTAAAAAAATTTTTTTTAATATAATTTTTCAAATAAAATTATATTATTCTATCATAGAATATTCTATCTTTCAAAAAGCAAACTATAAATTTTTTATTACTTTTATTAGTATTTATTAAATACCATGCCATGGATATATTTAAAATAATCTTTTTTCATATACAATTATCTATATATTTATTACTAGTAATTTTAGATTATTCATTATTTATAATAGTTATTCTCCATTAAATTCATTATACAATTACTTCTTATACAATTATTCATAATGTAATTATTTGTATATTTATTTATTATATATTATTTATTTCTTAAACATAGTACTCACAGGAATGGATTATATATATATATAATTCTCTTTTTTTCATACCATCATCAAAAAAATATAAAAATTAATAGTGGATACAGGATACAAATAAATAATAAATAATAAAAATATAAATAAAATTAATAGAAAAGTCTAATATTCTATTATATTAAATGACTATAATGTATTTATATACATTATAATCATGAAAAACAACTTCTGTTATATTAAACTTTATATGTATTACATTCTTGTACATTTTTTATATATAATCATTATTTATAAATTAATTATATATTTGCCTCTGTAATTATGGAAGAATTTATGATATAATATAATATAATGTATTACTTTAATTAATATATACATTCTTAATTTATTGGATAATTTATAATGTTAATTTATAGTTAAATCAAAATATAAATTAATATAAGAGAGTTATTTATTTATATATTAATACTTTATTATATTATTAATTTAAAATAAAAACAAGGTTTAATAATTATTATTTAATTTTATATAATAAATTAATATAATTTACTAATATTATAAATTTTATATATATTAATTTTATATTGTATTAACTTTTAATTTAAATATATTAAATAAGATTTATATACTTGATTCTTTATTAAATATTCCATTCAAAATATATTATAATGTTTATTATAAATATAATACAAATATATTAATATTATATTATTTTTTTTTCTTTCCATCAAAAAAGGTAAAAAAAAAAAAAAAAAAAAAAAAGAAAGAAAAAAAATTTAAATAAAAAAAGTATATTTTAATCAGGAGTGATAATATTTAATAATATATTAATAATATTTTAAAATAAATAATATATATAATATTATGTATATAACACAATTTAAATTTATTTTCGATTCAAACTAAAAATAATAGCATTGAATATTAAAAAATATATCTTCATATATATAAAACATAATATATTTATATTAAAAATGTAATATAAGTAAAAAATAATATACAATATATATTTTATACTATATAAATATTAAAATTTCCTCGATATTATATTCTTTGAAAAAAAAAACTACTAAACATTAATAAAAGTTTTAATTAAAAAAATAATAAATAAAAGTTTTAAGCACTAAAGTTAAAAATAAATATCTTTATAAATATATTATTATTATAATAAATAATAAACAATAAGAAAGCAATAAAATACAATTATATAATTATATAAAATAATAATAAGCATATTAAATTTAAAATAAATAATTATAGTAAGTTTATATAAATAATAAGTATAGTTAAAATATAATATATATTTATTGACAATATTATCCATTTATAATATTATGATCAAAAAGAAATAATTATAATAAATTAAAATTTGATATTCACAACGAAATAATTAAAAATATTAATTTTTAAAAATAAATTTAATTTTTTAATAAAAAAAAAAAATAATAATAATAAAAGAAGTCAAATGGAACAACAATTAAGTGATTCTAATTTATTATGTCCACCAAGTCCAAATACTTCTTGTCCAAGTTCTCCAGGATCTCAAAGACAAGTAAACATTAATCAAGTATTGTATAATCTTTTTTTTTAAAAAAAAAAAAGAAAATATTAATAAATAATTAATATTATAGTTTGTAGGTAAACTTGTTGAAATTTTAAATGATGTATCAAATTCTAATTTAATTTCCTGGAATCAATCAGGAACTTCCTTTATTGTAAAAGATTCAGAAACATTTTCACAAATTATTTTACCAAAATGTAATTAATTATAAATAAAAATAAATACATAATTAATAATATAAAATTAAATAAATAGTATTAAAAATTAGATAAATTTATAAATTAGATGTTTACTAATGTTAAAAAATAAATATTTATAAATAGATTTCAAAACTAATAATTTCAATAGTTTTGTAAGACAATTAAATATGTACAATTTCCATAAAGTTAAGAACGCAAATTCTAAAGGAGCAAAAGGCGAAGATCAAATTTGGGAATTTGAAAATGAAAACTTTATTCGTGATAAGCCACAATTATTAGTAAATATCAAGCGTAAAGCCAATGAAAAAGATAATGGTATTCAAGCGCAATTTTATGATTTACAAAATAAATATAATGAATTATTTATTTATGTTAAGCATTTACAAGAAGATTTATTAAGAGTCAAAGAAGATAATCGTATTCTAAACAGTATGATTGAAAATTTAAAAACATATACAGATGAAAAATGTAAATACAATTTTATTATTATTATTTTATAATCAATAATTATTTTATAATTATTATAAAATAATATAACTAATAAATATTCTATTTCAAATTTAATAGTCAAATATTATGTTAGAGCTCCAAATAACAATTTATTAAATGTTCCAGAAAATAAGTATACCGCTGGTATTACCTCACCACATTTGAACGAAAATCACATTACAACCAGTTCACCATTTATCGTTGGAAGTAATGACAATATTCAAGGTGTTTCAATTACAGCTAATCCAATTGAAAGTCCATTAACCTCAGTTATGCAAACTAGTGAAGATGATTACAATCGCTTAAGTCCAGTAAACATAAGTCCTGTTAATTTAAGTCCAGGAAATATTAGTCAAGGAAATCTTAGCCCACATAATGGTGATTACAGATACTTAAACTTGGGTAATACAGAATTCCGTTGTCTCAGTCCAAATAACTCTGATATTAGCGAAGGAGTTCGCTCAAATCATAGTGGTGTTGGTTACTTAGAAAACTTACCTGAGTAAATTAAAAAGAAAAAGAATAAAGTTTTAATAAATATTACAATAAATTCAATAGTTACTATTGAATTATTTAAATAAATAAATAATATCAATATTTTAATATAATTTATTATAATTTAATATAATATATTTTTCTAAAGAATTAAACAACCAACATATTATTAACTTTAAATATTTTGAATATCATTCTATTAATATTATATATATTTATATTTAAAAAAATAATATTAATATCAAAAACAAAACAAAGCAAAAACAAAAACAAAAAACAAAAAACAAAAAACAAAAGACAAGAATAAAAAATAAAAAAATAGAAATAGAAATAGAAATTATTTATATATGAATAACCAAAAAAAATTACTAAAATAATTACATATAATACTTTAATGAAATATATAAAGTCCATAATAGATAGTATATTGGTTAATAAAAACAAATAAACTAAAGTATTATACATTATGTGACTAAATATATAAAAACAAAAAATTTTTATTTTAAATTAAGAGTAAAATAAAATATAATGAAATAAAAAAAGAAATAGATAAAATTATAAAAAATATATAAAAAATATATAAATATATAAATAAATAAATAAGAAAAAGAAAATAACATTATAATTAAAACAAAATTAGAAAATACATAGTAATATATATTTATTTATTTATTATGTAATTTAATTGAACTTCAAATAATTAATCAAGTCTCATTACAAAATTTATTTGTATTAAATAAAATAAAAATAGAATAAAATAAAATCATTTTTATTTTTAATAAATATTGCCCTTTTTTTTTTTTTTTTTTTTAATTTAAATTATTATTTATTAGTTTTTGTTCATTAAACTTTATATTGTTTTAATTTTTTAAAATCTATATTATTGATGGAATGTTCTTTATGTTCAAACGAAAAATTTTAGTAGTAGTAATTTAAAGTATACAAAAAAAAAAAAAAAAAAAAAAAAAAAAAAAAAAAAAGATAATATAACTTTAAATAATTATAATAAGTAAATAATAATGTTTTTTAAAATTTTTATTAAAATTATTCATATCAAGAATGGCAATAATAAAATTAATGAAAATTTTACTATTAAAAATTTAATAAAACACTAATATTAAATATTTTATAATGATTGTATTTTATATTTTGGATAAAACATATACAAATAAATAGAATTTTCTTTTTTTTTAAAATTAATAAAATTATTCTTTCAGATTATTTTTCTTTTATCTAAAATTTATTTATATTCCTTATTTACACAAATAAATATGAGTATAGTAACAAAATATTTTTAAATTATTTTAAAATTTGCTTTAAACATTTTTTTTTTTTTTTTTACATCTATTATTATTTACTTTAAAACTAATTGATCAAAATATAAAATAATTCCCTTATTATTATATTATTAATTAATAGATTATTTTAGAATTTCATAATTTATTTATATTCATAAAAAGTTTTTTTATTGAAAAGATAAATGTATTAAAAAAAAAAAAAAAAAAAAAAGTCGATAACCCTTTTCAAACTATTCAAAATAAAAATTATTACTAATTTATATGATTGATAATTTATAAATTAAATTTATAACTGTCTATAAAAGTTTTTTCCTTTAATGAAGTATTTACATTAAAAACAAAAAAAAAACAAAAAAAAAAAAAAACTAAATCGAATATAAATATAATTTTCAGAAATTTCAAATTTATTCAGTTTTCTAGATATATATTCATTACATTTTGAATATTTATTAAAACTAATATATTTTTTATTCATCAAATTAATAAATAACCAAATAAAAAAAATTCTTTTCTTGTTTTTTTTTTTTTTTTTTTTTTTTTTAATATTTAAAATAAGATTTAACTAGTTTAAAGAGATTCTTTTATTTTTCATTCTTTAAACTAAAATTTAAAATAATAACAATTATTAGTTATTAAAAATTTTCATACAAAGTATCTATAATTTTTTTTTTTTTTTTTTTTTTTTATAAAAAGAGTTTGCTTTATTTAGAAAAAATCAAATTTAAAAATTTAAGTTTATTTCCATGAATTGTAACAAAAATAGTCAATGTTTACAAATAATAATTTTTATTTGTTTATTTTGGAAATAGTTGCTTTTTTGAAAATCCAATTAAATTTCATTTTTAATATATTACTTTATTATTAGTAATAATAGTAGTAATTAAAATTGTCAAAATAAAATAAACCATTGTTAAATAATAAAATCATTTATTATTTATTAAATGTATAATATATATAGTGTATGATGTTATAAATATTTAATAAATATATAAACAAATTAGATAATGCATAATATCTCACTAAATTTACATCTATCAGAAAGTCATTAATTCAAGAAAAATTATTATTATAGGTTTGGAATTTTTTTTTTTTTTTTTTTTTTTCCAAATTTATAGAGTTATAAACAATTAAAGGAATTCAGTAAATTGTGATAATAAATAAAATTTTCCGAATTTATATAAGTACTAATTATAAATTATTCCATTTAATTGCTATTATTATACTTTTTTAATTATGATATTAGCAAAAAAAAAAAAAATTATGTATTAATGAAAGTATTTAAAGCAACTTCGATAATATTTTTTTAAATTATTAATAAAAATATGTATAAATTTTATTTTATAAATTTATTATTGATAATTTATTATTATTATTATCATTATTAAGTGTCAAACGGGCATGTGTATTTCGCAAAATGTGGCTTAAATTTTTTTAAAAATAAACATATAAATAAATAAAATAAATAAATAAATAAATAAATAAATAATATTATTTATTTAATTATTTATTTATTGATTAAAAAATTATATATAATATGGCAATTAATTAATTTTATTAAGCCATATTGTGAAATGATACACATTCTGTCAAATGTATTTATAATGTATTGGCACTTATTGTATTAAATTAAATGTATAAGCTATATATTATTCATATAAATACATATAAACTCATAGAATTATACTTTGAGTAAAAGTTTGACATAATTATTAACCACAAATTCCAGAATGTTAATCATTATTATTATTATTATTATTATTATTATTATTATTATTATTATTATTATTATTATTATTATTATTATTATTATTATTATTATTATTATTATTATTATTATTATTATTATTATTATTATTATTATTATTATTATTATTATTATTATATTATTATTATTATTATTATTATTAATTATCACTATTATTACTATTACTATTATTATTATTATTATTATTATTAATTATTATTATTATTATTATTATTATTATTAATTATCACTATTATTATTATTATTATTATTATTATTAATTATCACTATTATTATTATTATTATTATTATTATTATTATTATTATTATTATTTAATTTTTTTTTTTTAATTTTATATAGTCTGTCACTACCTATAAAAGTTAAATTTTTTTTTTTCTTTATCCTTATTTCAACAAAAAAGAATATACAATACTCTCTTAGAAATCACGAATCATTATTAGAAAATAGTAACAACAATATAACTTTGACAAAAATATCTATTACAAATAAATGTAATAAGTAATTGTACCAAAAATACACATTGTTCAACGTGTATTTTTAATAAAACTTAAAAATTTTTATAATTATATATTATAATAAATATTAATAAATTCATTATTAAAATTTAATTAAATATTCTTTATTAAATTTTAGAACAAGTTCTTTATAATATTTAGTAATAAAAATAAAAAAGAAATTTTAATTAAATTTTATATAAAGTTTTATACAGATTTTTAATTAAGGAAATATAATATATTATATATTTAAGGTAAACAATTTTAATAATATTATTCCTAATTTAGAATATAGGAAAGTAAAGTAGAAAAGAATTAATAATTAAATTTTAAAATAAAGAAAAAAAGGTTATTAATTCATTCTTTACCCAGAATTATACAACTCGGAATAATAATATTAACTTTAAATGAAACTCATATTACACTTTTTTTTTTTTTTTTTTTAATTTATTTTTATTCATTATTTATTCTTATTATTTTTTTTTTTTATTTTTTATCTAAGCAATAAAATTATAATGCTTGACTTAACTATTTGTAAAACTAATTTAGTTTTATTTATATGTTATAAACTAATTAACTAATTCATTATTACTTATATAATTATAAATAAAGGTTTTAAATATTTTATTATAAAAGTTTTATTAATTTTTTATAAAACTATTTAAATAGGGGTTATTTGTTTGAATTTATAAAAATTTTATAATTATTTATATTTGATTTTGAAATTTAAGTTTTAATTGCTTTTAAGAATATTTTAGAATTAAGAGTTTAAATTGAATTCTTATTGTTTATGAATTTTTATTATTATATTATTATTATTATTATTATTATTATTATTATTATTATTATTATTATTATTATTATTATTATTATTATAAATGATGATAATAATATAATATTAAAAAGAATTTATAAAATCTTTTTTTTTTTTTTTTTTTTTTACAGCCGCAATTATTACAATTTTTATTTATTTATTCATTTATTAATTACAGATATATACTTTTTTAAAAGAACACACAATTAATAAAAAAAATAAATATTTTTTGTTCATTTAGAACATAATAATGCTTTAAATAGTAATGAGAAATAAAAGTAATATTCAAAATAAAATGTAAAAATAAATTCAGAAAAAAGATCATATGTAATGAAAATCACCTCTAAATTATAAGATTTCAGCTTAAAGGAATTTTTATTTCGGATCAGGGTTTGAATTGATTATCAAAAGAAAAATTTTAGTCTTCTCCATTAGAGTGTATTGGCTCTGCTAGCTAGTCTTACTGCATTTTCAGTATTGACACTCCTGGCCAGTTTGCGATTAAACCATCGGAATAACAATCCTTGTCGAATACTTACCCTAGTTATAATTTCTGCAAAGAGAGCCACAGATCATACCAAGAATAGCACTTTAGAATAATCACTAGAAATGATTTGGTTGTTAAGAAAAACATCCCATTCCTTTTTATAATTTAAATCAACAATGTCTACATCTCTTCTATCAAAAAGGAAGTTATATAATCAGTACCATGTCACATATAAATTTACACACTCATTATTCAGAAAATTACTTATATAAACAAAATTTTCACCAATTGACCAATTCACTACATTATTAGTAATGACACTATTATTTTCATGATCATTAATATTAATAATCCTATTTTCACTATCCTAATATTATTATTATTCACAACACTATTGATATTGTTATAATTATTATTAATCTTATACACTTCGTTACTACTATTAGAATCAGTACTTGATTCTATATTATTCATATCTGTGACAACAGTGTTTACATTACTATTTGATATTGGACAATATTTAGTAATTATATAAAAATTTTCAAAAAGAATCTCAATATCCATAAAATATTTCATTCAAAATTCACCAAAAAGATATCATTTAGAAAACCAATGTTCCAATCGAATATTACTATTTTCTCTATAACAACAAGGACATTGTTCTGGACAGTTGTGTTGGCAGCTTTGGCAACACGAGCATCGAATCTATATCCACTTCTGGTATGAAATACCCATCGGAAACTAATATTCAAGATACTTAAAGATGAGCTATTTGTGTAATAATAATTAATTTGTTAATATATTGTGTTTGATTTTGCTAACTTGTATTAGTAATTACTTTTATTTTTAGGGTTCTTATTTAATTTTTTAATTATATTATAAATATTATTCAAATTTATATTTAATGATATTAATGATATATTAAATATTTATTATATATGAAATTAATTATATTTAAATTACTTGGTGGTTTGGTTGTAAAATTAAAATGGGGATTAATTTGGTTGATATTATTAATTGAATTTAAAAGGAAAAATAATTTTGGATTTTTAATTAGATAAGAATATAATTACAATAAGAATAAAATGTTATACTGATAAAAATATTAATAAAAACATAAAATAAGAATTTAATAAAATAATCATTAGAAATATTAATGATAAAATATTAATAATAAGAACTTAATAACAATATTTATTAATTTTAAGAATAATAGATCCTAAAGAAGTTCCAAATAATAAAAGCAATTTATTTTTTAAAGAAGTTATAATTAATTATTATGAAGACTATAAAATTATTTTTTTGTTCTTAAACACTGTGTAACAATTTAATTATAAAATTAATTATAATTAAATAATTGTTGTCTTTAATTAATTATTATAAATAAAATTTATTACAAGAATTTATAATAACAAAAAAAAAAAAAAAAAAAAAGACACACTGTTGGTGCTGAAATATTAGTAATATTTTAATTATTTTTTTTTCCTTTAGTTTATTTATTTATTAAAAATTGTATTATTAAAAAAGATGTCTTATTACTAATAATATTATAAAGAATACACAATAATAGCACTAAAAAATATCTTCTAGTGAAAAAATAATACCAATTATACCTTTTTTTTGGAAAAATAGTTTTCTTAACTACAAATGAATACTAATTATTACTAATTATTACTAATATGAGAATATCAAAATATAAATTAAATATTAAAAATAATTCTTAAAATATGAAATTATTAAAGAAAAAAAAAAGCATATAATAAATAACAACTAATAAGCAATAAATGCAAAGACACATTATACTATTAATTATTAATTATTATTTATTATTTATTATTTATTATTTATTATTTATTATTTATTATTTATTATTTATTATTTATTATTTATTATTTATTATTTATTATTTATTATTCATTATTTATTATTTATTATTTATTATTTATTAATAAAAAATTATTTAGTATTTATTGTTAATTATTTATTTATTAATTATTTATTATTTATCATAAATTTCCTAAAAAAACTTTTAAATTTTAAAATAAAATTCAAAGTTAATTTTTATATAAAATTAAAAATACATTAAATAAAAATATTTAGTCTTAAAAATTAGTAATAATAAGAAAACAGAAAGAATTACATTATAATATAAAAACCATTATTGGGGAAACAATATATATAATTTAATACACAAATTAAATAAAATATATTAAAATATATACATATATAATTGATTATATTTTAAAAATAGATATTTCAGGTATTATCATTTTTTAAAATTTATAATACATAAAATTTTAACATAATAAAAAGAATTTATTAAAAATGTGATTTTATAATTGAATGAAAAAAAATCATCGAAGTAGTACAAGTAATATATATTATTATTAAATATTAAATTATTTATCATAAAATTTTCTTAGAAAATAATTATAAATTATTTATTTTATATTTCAATATTTATTTAACTTTAATACATAAAAAGAAATTAATAATTATATTAAAAAATAAGAACAAATATATATATTTCAAATAGTTAAATTATGTAATATGTTAAAGATATGTTTATTTTAATATGAATAAAACATAAATATATATTCACAAAATTATTAATTACAATAATAAAATATAATATATATATGAATGTATTCATTGTTCTTTTTTGTTTTTAATTTTTTTTTCCTTTTTTTATTAATATATAAATTATATTTGTAATATTTTATTTTTATGTTTGTAAAAAAGAAAAGAAAAAAGTGATGTAAGTTTTAAAGAGAATTAGTTTAATTAAAAATTTTATATTTAATATTGCTACTCATACGTACTCGAGTTTAATTTAGTAGTTAATTAATATATAAAAATTATAATAATAAAGAATTAAATAAAAGCCTATGTAATATTTTGTTTTTTCAGTCTTATCCTCTTTGGATGATGTCAAGCAATCACTAAAAAGAAGTCCGTCGTATAATACAGAAATGATATGTAAAGAATTCAATGAGAGTCTGGAGGCCCTCTTGTTAATCCCAGTCTAAAAAAAAAAAATGCTTTATATTTTATATTTTTATATTATTTATTTTAAAATTTATAAATTTATTTAAATAATATAAATTAAATTAGTATTTCATTATGATTAATAATTAAAAAATTTGAAATAAAGATAATTTTATATATATAAAACTATCTTTACTTCAAACTTTATAACTATTAATAAAATACATTATCTTAATAATATGTTTATATGTTTATTTATTTATTTAATATTATTTTATTTTTATTTTTTATTTTTTATTTTGTGTTCTTTTTTTTTTTTTTTTTTTATTGTATTAAAAAATGAAGCCAATTAAAAAAAACTTTATAATTATATTTCGTATTAAACTTAACTAATTTTTCTTTTTTAAAATATAATATATTCAATATTAAAATTTAATTTTTTATTCATATATATTGTTGACAATTTATAAAAAAAAAAAAAAAAAAAAAAAAAAAAAAAAAAAAAAAGATGTTAATTACAATTTTAATACAAATTAAAAATAAAAATAAAAATAAAAAAAAAAAAAATAAAAAAAAAAAAAAACATAATTAAAGTTTATTTTTTTTTTTTTTTTTTTTTACTATATTAAAAATTTTATTAACAAATATAGTAAAATAAAAAAATAAACATTAATTTATTTTCATATATATATATATTTTTTAATAATTGTAATAAGTTTTTTCTTTAATTTTGAATAATAGTAAATATTTTAATCACATTTAATAGTGGAATAATATATAATAAATAAAATATAATTTATTTCTACAATATAAATGTATATTAATAATTATGTTACATGACATCTTTTTTAATTTATTTAAATATTTCTTATTTTGATTTTTTTTAAAAAAAAAAAAAAAAAAAAAAAAAAAAAAAAAAAAAAAAAAAAAGTAAAATATTACGTATTTTTATGTATAAATTGTTTTTAAAAATTACCTAGTTCTTATTTCAAGGCATAATTATATTTTGTAGAAATATTATGGTTTTATATTATCAATTATAATTTTACTATATAATATTTCTTTTTTCTAATAAAAAGTATATTATATAAGCATTTTAGATTAATTAAATATTATTATAATTTTAAAGAATGGTAGCTCATAATAATGTATTAATAGAAAAAAAAAAAAAAAAAAAAAAAAAAAAAAAAAAAAAAGGAAATAATGATATATATATAATAATGTATAACATTACATAACTACTATTAAATTATTAAATCTTATTTTACTATTTCATAATATAATCAAATTATTTCTATTTTAAACAATTATTTAAAAAAAAATATTTTGTGAAACCTCAAAATTTAAATTTAAAATATATTTAGAATTAAATTTTTTAATTAATATTAAATATATATTAAAAGATTAAAACAAAGTTAAAAAATATTATTATTAATAAAATAAATGTTAAAACAAAAACAAAAAAAATTAATAACATATATATAGGAAAAAAAACTTAATAATTATTCATACTAACGATAATAGAAAAAAATAGTATAAAAGAAAGTAAAATTCGATATAAAGTTTTTATGTAAAAAAAAATAAAAAAAATAATAATAAAAATTAAATAAAAATAGTTAAAAAAAATAATAAAAAATAAAAAATAAAATAAAAAAATAAAATAAAAAAATTAAAAAAATAATAACTAAAAAATAAATAAAAAAGTAGCATAATATAATAATAATAAATAAAAAGTCAAAAATATAATATTATAATAAATTAATATTATATAAATAGATAACAATTAGTTAATAAAAAATGAATCACATAGTATCATGTTTTAAACAAGCAATATTATTATTTGTTTTACTTATTTCTATTAACTCAGCTAGAAAAGTGAAATTTTCTGTAGTTGGTTTTGGTTCAAATGTTTCGGTTAAAATTGGATCAATTAAATATTCCTTAACTAAACGTAATGAATATACTCCATTATATCAATCAACTATTGAAGTCGATAATGATGAAATTTCGTAAGTTATAATAACATTTTTATATATTTTTATTATTGTTATTTTTGTAATAGTTTAATATATAAATATATATATTGTAATAAATAGAGGTATTGTAATATATTGCAAAATTATATAATACATATTTTATAGTAAATTTTATAAATAAATTAATATAAATTTATGCAAAAAAAAAAAAAAAAAAAAAAAAAAAAAAAAAAAAAAAAAAAAAAAAAAAGAAAAAAGGCTAATAATAAAGATAAAGAAAAATTATATAATAAATCATTAGTGTAATTAAAGAGTAAATGAATAATTAAATATATATGAATAAATAATTAATATTTATAATATTAACAAATGACCCAAAAAAATAAATAATAAAATTATAATATTTTGTTAAAATAGAATATAAATATATATATATCATAAAATTTTATAATTAAATATATTTTAATATATTAATAGATATAAGTATATTGTTGATGATATATCCGAAAATTTCACTCGTACTTTAGATAAAGACGAAACGACTACTCACAATGAATTCTTTGGAAGAAAAGATACCATAAAGAAATTGCCACAATTCCCATCAGTTTATGAATGGAAAAGATCTGTTGGTAAGGGTGAATTATTTGATGATTCATATATTCCAACTGTTCATATTTATGGTGAAAGAAGTGAAAAACTTTTTACCACAAGTAAAACTTCCAGTGATTATTTAGATAGAATAGTTTTTATTTTAAAAGATAGTATTTATTCTTATAAGGTAACAATTTAAACAAAATTTATTAATGATTATATATATATATAATAAATATTATAATAATTAAATAATTATAATATATACTTTTTTATATAACAAAATAATGAATAATTATTATTATTAAATGAATAATAATAAAATAGAATGTTCCATGTTATCCAAAGAATAAGATATGGAATAAAATGCAATTCAAAGTTACATTTAAAGAAAATGGTGGTGTTGAAGGTCGTTATGTTTTAAAGTTTCGTGATAACAATGAAGATCCTACTTTCATGCGCCAAGATCTTTATGGTGATATTTTGAATGCTATCGGTTACCCAACAATCCAATCTGTTAAAGCTAGAGTTTATGTTAATGAAAGAGCCGTTGGTTACTATATATTACAAGAAGAAGCTGCCAGTAATTCATTTGCTCGTGCTGCTTTCCATGGTGATAATAACGGTAACTATTTACTTGATAGTAGTGAACTTGGTCAATCTTTTGACTGTAGTACAGGTGCTGATCTTGATTACGATAATAATGATTTCTCTTCATTTGGTCCATATAAAAAAGATCAATATGATAATTCTAGAGTTAAAAATCTTGCAAAAGCTCTTAAAAACTTAAATGTTAATAATAGTAGTGAAGTTAAGAAATTTGAACAGAATTGGTTTGATATTGATACTTTCTTCAAGAGTATTGCCATGGAATACCTTACTGCTCACTGGGATTCCTACTGGTTCTACTCTACTAATTATGCTTTATATAATGATCCAACTGAATCCACTAGTAGCACCTTCAAGTTCTATTTCATCTGTCAAGATTGGGATGGTACATTTGGTTTAAATGCTGATAAAACTTATTTACGTTACGAAGATTATATTAATCATTCCTATAAAGATTATGTTAATATTAAATGGAGTGTTGAAGAGAATGATGCTCCACATCGTTATCCTATTGATAAATTTTTATCTAACTCAACTCTTAGAGCTCGTTTCGAAAAGATTCTTAAGACTATTGTTACTGAAATTTTCAACCCAATTGTCATTGGTAAACGTTTAGATGCTTTAGTCGAACGACATCGTGAAGAAGTTAAATGGAATTATGATGTATGTAGAAATCATCCTCTTCGTTTAGGTACTAATTCAAGTAAAAGAATCTACTGGACTATTGAGGATTTCGATAAAAATATTAATGAAAGAGTTGGTCATGGTGCAAGTTATGGTATTAAACAATTTGTTTATTTACGTGCTAAAGCTATTAAAAAAGAATTTGGCTTATCAATTGATTTAGGTGATGATGACAAAAGTAACAATACATCTCCTTCTACTTCTCCTACTTCTGATGATGGACGTTGTGGTTCTAATGGAAGAATATGCCCAAATAATGAATGTTGTTCTCAATATGGATACTGTGGTACTACTGATAAATACTGCGGTTCAGGTTGTCAATCTGAATTTGGTAGATGTAATTCAAGTGGTAATCCATCTTCTAATAACACTCCATCTAAAGTTCCTATAAGTCCTGATTATCATTGTGGTCCAAACAATGGTGCTTGCGCAAATAATGAATGTTGTTCCCAATATGGCTACTGTGGTACTACTGATGCATATTGTGGTAATGGTTGTCAATCTGAATTTGGTAGATGTAATTCAACTGGTAATAAAACTATTACTACCACTAAAAAATCTACCACTACAAAAATAACTACTACTACCAAGACTATCACTAAAAAAACTACTACTACTACTAAGATTGCTAGTCCTACTGGAAAAATATCTTCTAATAATAAGTGTGGAACCTCTCATGGTATTTGTTCAAATAATAAATGTTGTTCAAACTATGGTTACTGTGGTACTTCTGATAAACACTGTGGTGACGGTTGTCAATCTGAATTTGGTAGATGTAACTAATTCAATTAAAAATTTTAAGAAATCCTACCTTACATATTTTTAGTAAAATAAAAAATTTATAAAGTATAAATCCTTTTATATATGTAAAAAAAAAAAAAAAAAAAAAAAAAAAAAAAAAAAAAAAAAAAAAATTTAAACTCAAAAAATAAATATAAAGTTAATTAATACATCTATAATATATATACATTTAACTTCTCTAAATAATTATTAATTTATAAAATAATATAAATGCATAAAAAAAAAGAAAGGGTTTATTAAAAAAAAAAAAAAAAAAAAAAAAAAAAAAAAAAAAAAAACTATAATAATTTCAATATGATTATTCTAAATTAAATATAATTGTATATTTAGGTATAATTTAGATTAATTTTATTCATATAATCTCATAATAATAATTTCCTATAAACTTTTATAGACAATTTTAATACATTATAAATAATGTGATTATTTTTATTATTGATAATATTAAATTTAAGTATAATCATACTTATAATATATTTACATTAATAATAATTAATTAATAAGTTAATTGTAAAATGTTATATTTGATAAAGAAAAAATTAAAAAAAGTTATAATAAATTTTTTAAGCTTTTTCATATTTGATAAAGAAAAAATTAAAAAAAGTTATAATAAATTTTTTAAGCTTTTTTTTTCTTTTTTTTCGATAAATTCATGTTTTTATTTTTATTTTTATTTTTAATCCAAAATTTACTGATAAATTAAGCAATTAATTAAATTAGCAAATTAAAAAAAATATTAAAAAATAAAAATTATATGAATAAAAACAATTTTTATGTAAATCATTTAGCCTTTAAGAATGTATCATCTTCTTTGAGGTTCATTGAGGAAAGACTATCTTAATTCCCACAATATCGAGGGTGATAGTAAAAAAATACAAGCATTTAGCTATGAATGTTTTTGGTATAATTGCTTATTACTGTTGTTTGGAATCGACATTATTTATCAAAATTATTAATTAATTATATAAAATTTTAAGAAATAGTATTATTTTTCATTTAGGCATCTTTTTTCTTTTTCCTATATTTTCATCTTTTTCATATATTTACTATTTCTTCATTTATGAATCATTCATAAAATAGTATTATAATGTTATATTTATCATATTTTTTATGGACGGTTATGTAATTATGATACTTTTTTTATACTCCTGTAGGAATTGATTTGTTCCACCTCATGTACTTTTTTTCAATTTTTTAATATACTTTTGATATTTAAAATCTTTTACAATTTATTTTAAAAAACAATCTGTCCGAATATTAATTGTTGGAAATCTGAAAAACGTGATGGATTTACTCATTTTAACTCAATTTTTAATCCTACTTGTATTTGTCTTCAAAAAGTCAGTTCCTAAATATCTACAGGATTCAATATTTCATTACCTTGCTTTCATTAAGAAATTATCTCATGAAAAGTATTTTTTATGAAAGGATTAAAAATTTTAAACCTAGAAGTGATTTATCTATTCTTCAAGTTTTCAAAGAATACAATATTTTTTTGATTATATCATTAGTATTTAAGAGGAATATTAGGATAATTAAATTTAAAAACTTGATTCATTCCATCGGTGATTGTTTCTTAACAAATGACGCTCAATGTGGTTGGTCTAGGCTTAAGGAAATCTCTAAACCTTCTTACTCTCCTTCCCAATCATCAGTATATATTAAAATTAAAGAAGGTAATGTTCTAGTATCTCAAGAAGATCAACTCAATTGTTTTTCAGAACACTATTAATAACTTGCTTTTAATAAAACCGGTCACAGTCTTAACGAAAATTATTAGAAAGAAATACTAAATAATTCCTATTCCCAACCATTAATCAACCAATTTCAATATAATGAATTTACTTTATTGTTCTTTCAATGAGAAATAGCAAAACATCTGGTCTTAATGGTATTCCAATAGAGTTTTTTTAAGCATTTTTCAAACTAAGAGCAGCACTTCTTTTTAGAATGATCCTAATCAAGAAATTACTTATTCCAACTGTGTAAATGCCTATTTTTATTATTTAATAAAATTTTTGATGTCGACTTCTTTGATGAATGGAATTCTGCTTCTGTTGTATCTATTCTTAAAAAAAGGGATCTTTCAGATTGTAATAATTGCCATAGTATTTCACTCATCAAAGTAAGATTAGAGATTCTGTCAAAAAATTTTAGCTAAATGAATCAACGACAATGCCTTATCTCATGCACTTATTAGACCAAAATAGTTTGGCTTTAGAAATAAAAAAAAAATGTATTAGTTTATTCGTCTCAATTCGTGAAATTTGCCAAAGAAGGCAATTTAATTATCAATTTACCTTTCTTGCTTTTCTTGACCTAGAAAAAAGCTTTTGATTCAGTTCCAATTTATAATATACTTATAAAACTTAATAATAGTGGTATATGCAGTAAATGCCGAAAGCTCTTGCTTGTGGTATTCGTCAAAGGTGTCCCTAATCACCAATTTTTTTTAATATATTTATCAATAACATATTTGATAAATGCAAGTGATATGTTGTTGTTAAAACCTATTTGCTGATGATATTACTTAGAACCTATTATAGTTTGGGTTGAAAAATAAGACTTCCAATTCTACTATTTATGTTATGTCTAATGAACTATTTAGACCTCCTATAGCTAATTTTTATGTTAAGGAGATGATTCAATGCTTTAAATTTTAGTATAAATAAATAATAAATATATAGTTAGAATATATGAAATAATAAGAAATAAACTTCAAATGTATTTATAATGTATTGAAACATATTGTATATATTAATATATAAACCACATTGTAAAAGTATAAAACATGTAATTTGAAATAATTTACTTTTTGTAACTCTTTATCCTAAAGCATATTAATAAAGTTAATACAATTATTAAACCCAAATTTCACGACTCTTAACATATATATATATAATAATTATTCTTTAAATTTAATTCTAATTATTAATCAAATAATTAGTTAAAAAAATACACTTTTGAATATTATTAATATCATTGTTTAGAAATATTAATGATACTCAAAAGTGTATAAAGTTATTAATGATATTATAAATATTGAATCATATATTAATAATTAAAGTACAACTTTTTTATAAATGTTTCATCATATTTTTAGTCTTTATTTGTATCTGTTCTTTAAATATTATAATATTATTAATATCTTTATATAATATTTATATATCTTTATATATACCAATAATTCTATTTAAAATTATATTTTTTAGCAATATATACTTTTTATTATTATTATAATTATTTAATAATATTTATTATGAAAATACATGAAAATACAATAAATTAAATAGACCTTGATGATTGTAAAATTTCCAATCGCCAATGATTACACCCACTAGGGAGGAGTTAATGATTCCGTTCTAATGCTCGTTGTCAATAGAGATATATGTAGGAACGTTAGGAATGCATATCCGGGCAGTGTGTAAACGACGATTGAGAGCGGCGAAGCTGTTACAGTATGCCAATAACTCATCACCTTACAGTTAATTAATAACTGTATGGCCATATGGGCCCATATGTGCAAGTCTATGTTTTTTTTTTTTTAAATTTTTACATTAATATTAAAAAACAATCCTCAATAAAACTCTGTTATTATATTATTATACTTTATTATTATTATAATAATTATAATAACAATAAAGTATGATATTTTTATAAAAAATGAATTCTTAGTACACATATTATTATTAATTTCATATATTTTTATTATTTTATTTAAATATAAAAAAATACATTGTTTATAGATTAAAATTTTAAATATTATATTTATATTTATATATAAAAATGACATGTAATAAACAAATTATATATATATATATATATTGTCTTTTAATAGGATTGTAATAAAATAAAAAAAAATGGGTTAATGAAATAATGCTAAATCTTATTATTAGGATTGTAAAAAAATAATGAATTAATGAAATATAGCTAAAGAGTAAAAAGAATATTAATAATAAATATTAATATATCATTTAAGCAAAACATAAATAATAAAATATAATAGAAATATTTAATAGTATAATATATATACATTGTTTGTTTGTTTTGCTTTTTAATTATATAAGTTTTTAAAAAATTAATTTAAAAATTTTTATATGTATTTTATATATAATCCAATAATGAATATTACTATCTAATTATTTTTATGATATTCTTCATATGAGCCAGAATTATCATATTCAACAAAAATTTGTTTTGCACGTAAAGCAATTTCTTCATCTGTTCTTTCTAACGATACCTTTTTAATGTAATATTTATTGAAAATAAAAAAAAATTCCATATTAATTTATAAATAAATTTAAAAATATAATTAATTTATTTTAATATTAACTATATATAAATATGTATAAGATATATATATTCATCTTTTTTATATATTATTTTCATATTATTTTTTCCATTTAAAATATCAAGGTAAAATTTTAATTTTTTTTCACATTTTATGAGTTATATTTTACCTCTTTAACCTTGTTTTGAGTTGAGAAATATTCTATAGTTTTTTGAGTATTATTTGAATATTCTTGCATTCTCTTTTCAATAATATCTTCACCTATATCAATTCTAGACTCTGATATTTGATGATGGAATCTAGATGTTAACAATGAATCTATATATAAAAAAGATTATATTATAATTTTAAATTTATTAATATTAAAAGTGAATTAATGTATATTATATAAAAAAAATTTTTAATTTCTGTTTCTTACTAGAGCATTTGAAGAATAAAATAAATTTAAATGGTGAAATCTGTAATATACAAAATAAAATATAAACAATATAAATATATATATATATATTATTAGATATAATTAAACTAATATTAATTGAATCCCTACATTTTCCTCGAAGAACTCTGCTTGCTTCAAAGTTCTTGGATAACCTTCAATTAAGAATTTATAATGTGCTGGATCATTTGTAATAACTCTCTTAATAATTTCATTTACTACATCCTATTATTATTGTTATAGAAATTTAGGAAAATTTAAATTATATTAAGTTCTAGAATTCTTTTTAGATGTATTTTATTATCAAATCACTTACATCTGGAACTAATTCACCAACAGCAACATGATTTGAAATTATATCAGCATATGGACCTTTATTTAAAACTTCTTCTCTTAATATATCTCCAGTACAAATTAATTCATATTTAAATATTTCTGATAATCTTTTACTTTGGTTCCCTAATAAATTATATATATATATTAATTATTAATTATTAATTATTAATAATAGTAATAATAGTAATGAATTACTTTTTCCAGAACCAGGACCACCTATAATATTTTTGTTTCGTTTAAATATTAAATTTGAAAAAAAAATAACATATATTAATATAATCATAGTTTAACTTTCATTTAAAATTTATAATTTATAAAAAATTACCAAGTGCAAAAACAATTTTATATCTTTTCTTATTTTTAATAACATTATCAGGACCAATATTTTCGTCATCATCTATCATATCTTTCTCTTCAAAAATAGGATTTTCGGTACTAATATTATTATTACTTTCGGTTGCATCTCCTTTTTGATTATTAATTTCATTGGTTAATGTATCATCTAAAATATGACTATTATTATTATTATCATTTTCATTAGAATTTTGGATATTATTGATAGAACTATTATTTTCTGTACTTATATTATTGTTATTACTATTATTGTTATTATTACTATTGTCATTTGTCGATGTAGTAGTTGTAGTTGTTGTTACAGTAGCTGAAGCTGTTGCTGTTGATGATACTTCCATTTTTGAAGTAGTAGTTGTAGTATTAACTTGTTCATTACTATTATTTATAGTAGTTGTTGTTGTTGTATTTGAATAATTAATGGAATTTGTATTTGTTGCATTGAAATTACTAGTTGTGGTTTCAGTTGTATTAATGGTATTTCCATTAATATTGGTATTTGTATTATTTGTAGTTGTTGTTGAAGAAGAAAAGGTTGTTGTATTTACACTGCTAGAATTTATTGTATTAACAGTATTAGTAGTATTTGTATTATTATTACTATTATCATTATTATTTGTAGTACTAATCGAATCATTATTATTTGTAATATTTATAATTTCAGTTAAATTATTTTCATTATTGTTATTATTATTCTCGTTTAGATTTGAATTAGATGTTATATCTAATATATGTTTAATTATTTCTCTAACATCTTTGTATATTTCATCAGGTGGTAATTTAGCATCAAACTGTATATAATACAAAATTTAATTAATTTTATTAATAAAAATGTATTTTGCCATATATATTATTAATAGTAAAATAATAATAAGAAGAAGAATATAAAATCTCATAAAATTATTTATACCTCATTAATTTTTTCTTTCTCTCTATAATAGTCAATTACTGGTTTACTCATATTCTCATAAGTTTCTAATCTCTCCTTAATAGTATCAATATTATCATCAGCTCTACCTGATGTTTTTCCTCTTTCTAATAATCGTTCTTCTAATATTTCAGAAGGACAATCAAAGTATAAAACAGATTTAATATGACCAACCTTTAATTAAAAAAATAAGTTGAATTATACAATATTAGTATAAAAAATTAAAAATAAAATAATTAAAAAATCAAATATCATAACAAAATTACATTTTCTTCAAATGCTTTAGCTTGATCGAGAGTTCTTGGGAATCCATCAATTAAGAAACCTTTAGCATCTTTATTATCATCAATTTTTTGTTTCACTAACTTCAAAACAAGATCCTTTATTAAAATATGTTAATATAAAATATATTCAATTTATTAATTATTGAGTACACACAATTAATGATAACAATATTAATATTGATAGAAGTATTTTTTTCATACTTGAGGAACCATTTTTCCTTCTTTCATGATTTCATTTATTTCTTGACCTAATTCAGTTTCTTTATTAGCTTCTTCTCTTAGCATGTCATCAGTGGATAAATACTTCAATCCAAATTCATTAACAATTTTAATGCATTGAGTACCCTTTCCAGAACCAGGACCACCTTTTTCATTATATTATTATTATTATTATTATTATTATTATTATTATTATTATTATTATTATTATTATTATTATTATTATTATTATTATTATTATTATTATTATTATTATTATTATTATTATTATTATTATTATTATTGTTGTTGTTATTATTATTATTATTATTATTATTATTATTGTTATTATTATTATTGTTATTATTATTATTATTATTATTATTATTATTATTATTATTATTATTATTATTATTATTATTATTATTATTATTATTATTATTATTATTATTATTATTATTATTATTATTATTATTATTATTATTATTATTATTATTATTATTATTATTATTATTATTATTATTATTATTATTATTATTATTATTATTATTATTATTATTATTATTATTATTATTATTATTATTATTATTATTATTATTATTATTATTATTATTATTATTATTATTATTATTATTATTATTATTATTATTATTATTATTATTATTATTATTATTATTATTATTATTATTATTATTATTATTATTATTATTATTATTATTATTATTATTATTATTATTATTATTATTATTATTATTATTATTATTATTATTATTATTATTATTAAATATTTGCAATATAATAGGATTTTATTAAATAAAAAAAAAAAGAAAAGTTATGAATTTTTATAAATCATATATATTAAATTTTAAAAAATTACAATATGTTTATTTACCTAACACAAATATGATATTGCTGTCTTCCTTCAATAATTCATTATTACTTTTTTCAGCAATATTATCATTGGTTTCTTTAATATTTTCTGTGCTTTCTAATATATCTTCTCTTAAATCAGAGGTTTTGCTTGAATTTGTTCTTGATTTAGATAAAATTTTGTCGATTATTACTTTAGTATCATCATATAAATTATCAAATGGTTTATTAGCATCAACCTTAAATATATATAATATTTTTTATTTTATTTAATAAATTTCCATTGACTTTAAATTATATTTTATATTTTAGCCAATATTGAATAAAATATATTTATAAAAATAAAAAATTACTTTATCATAATATTCTGGATTATTTTCTTCATAATAATCAATAACCGGTGATATTTTATTATTGTAATTCTCCAATTTTTCATTAAATTCTTCTAATGCATTTGGATTACTTGAATTCTTTACATCATTTATGTAATTTTCCTTTCCTTTTTCATCAGAAATATTCAAATTAATTAAATTAATTGAATCATTCAACTTTAAATAAAATTTTAATTAGTTTTGAAATAATATCTTTAGTTTATTATAATAATTATATATATAATATTATATATCATTAATTAAAAATTTACTGCATTTTCAAGTTCTAAAGTATGACCTAAAGTTTCTGGAAATCCATCAATTACAATTCCTTGTTTATCATCTTCTTTACCAACCTTTTCAATATTTTGTTTAATAACTTCAACAATCAAATCCTAAATATTTTAATTATATATATATATATATATATATATAATAATTAATAAAAATAGTAATATTAAAGTTTCATATTAGAAATTATATAAAGATTTCTATAATAACTTTTGGTATTTCTGTATTGCTATTTTTATATTCTTCTAATTCTTTTCCTAAATCAGTATCATTTTTAATTTCGTTATTAATGATTTCATCGACACCAATAGTTGTAACCGGAAAATCTAATGAAATTTTTTCACATACTTTAGTTTTTCCTGACCCTGGTTTTCCTATTGTTTTTATAATAATTTATAAATTAGTATATAAATGTTAATATTAAAAATAGTTATAACATTATTTATATTTTCTGAGTTTGTTTTATATATAAATATTATATATATAATTTGTAATAATGTTAATAAAAATTACCAACTATACATATAACACTCTTCTTAGATCCTTCATTAGGTAAATTGGTATTGGTATTTGTAATAGTATTAATATTAGTAACATTGGTAATATTAGTAATATTAGTTGTAGTATTAGTAATATTAGTTGTAGTATTAGTAGTATTAATAGTTGATATATCTGAGATTGAATTAGAATTTTCTGAATTAATTCTGTTTAATAATTTATCAATGAATTCCTTAACATGCTCATAAACATGATCTATGCTGTCTGTAGCATCAATCTAATAAATATTTATCAAATTTATTTAAAATAATATAAAACATTTAAAAATTAATATATTTATATTAAAATATATTAACACTTATAATTATAATATAATTATAATAATACTATTATAATGACTAATAGATTCTACCTCCTCAACCATATTTTTTTTCTTATAATAATCGATAACGGGCATACTTTCTTCTTCAAATGTCTTGAATCTATTTTTAAGAGTATCAATATTATCATCAGATCTACCAGATGATTCAGCTTTTTCTAAAAGACGCTGCTCAAGAATATCTAATGGGCAGTTAAAGAATAAGGTAGCATCACTTTTACATACCTTTTTTTATTTAAATATTATTATTATTATTAATAATAAATTTATAATTTTATAAAAATTAAAAAAAGCTAGTTAATATAAAAGAATAAATTTAATTACAGAATTTTCAAATTCAATTGTTTGCTCTAATGATCTTGGGAATCCATCAATTAAGTAACCTGGTGCACCTTTATTATTTAATAAAGCATGCTTTAATACCTTTAAAGTTATTTCCTATTATATATTGATGTAATAATCAGTATAATATATTAAAAATTAGTACTTAATACATATAATCAATATGATTGATACAATGATTAATTAATAAATATAATAGATAAGATAATTAGCAAATTTTTTCGTACATTTGGAACAATCTTTCCTTCTTTCATAAATTCTTCTACTTGTTGGCCTATCTCAGATCCCTTTTTAATTTCATCTCTTAAAAGATCATCCAATGAAAGGTGTACAAATTTATAATCTTCAATAATTTTATTACATTGAGTTCCTTTACCTGAGCCTGGACCTCCTATTATTATTTTAATTATGAATAATTAATTATATTATTATATTTAATAATGATATTTTATGTTGAATATAAATTTTTTGAATACATTACCTAATACAAATATAAGGTTATTAAAATCTTCTTTATTAATTTTTTCATCAATTTTGTTAGTACTACTTCCACTTTTATTCCTCTTTAATATTTGATCAAGAACCTTTTTAACATCTTCATAAACATCATCAATTGATTTCCTTGAATCGAACTAATATATTTAATTTTAATGATATTTAAAATCATTTATTTATTAAATATGTATATATTATTATTACTATTATTATAATACTAACTTCTTTCAATATTTTTTCATCATTATCTTTATACATATCAACAACTGGTAAACTTATATTTTTGTAAGTATCCAAACGCTTAAGAATAGTATCAATATTATCATCTGGTCTTTCTGATATTTTTCCACGTTCAAGAAGACGATTTTTTGAAGTTTCATCGTCGCAGTTGAAATATAACACTGCTTTTGGTTTGCAAATCTAATATATTATAAATTATATTAGTATAAAAAAATTAATTTAATACCTACTATTATTTATGGTCATTATTATTATTTATTCATTTTCACCTTTTCTTCAAATTCTCTAGCTTGTTGAACATTTCTTGGGAATCCATCAATAAGGAAACCCTCAGTGTTTTTGTTCTTTTTCATATTATCTTTAATTAAATCAAATATAATTTCCTATAAAATTAATTATTTAATTAAGCACATATAAATTAAGCAAATGACTTTTCATTTTTAATGCAAATTATATATAATATTTAATATATATAATTCTCTTTATATATATATATTATATTATAAAACATTTACTTCTGGAACCATTTTTCCTGCTTTCATTATATCATCAATTGTTTTTCCTATTTTTGAATGTTTTTCTACTTCTGCTCTTAACATATCACCAGTTGATAAATGAACTAAGCCATAATCTTTAATGATTTTATCACATTGAGTTCCTTTGCCTGATCCTGGACCACCTTTTGTATTAAAATAGCAAGTTTTAAATATTACAATTATTCAAATAAATTAATTGATTAATTAGTTATTCAATAATATTATATCATTCATTTATTTAATAATTTAAAAAAAAAAAAAAAAAAAAAAAAAAAATATATATATATATATATATATATATATAGTATAAAAAATATAAGAATATACCAATTACAAAGAAAACATTTTTAAATTCATCTTTTTCATTATTAAGATTTAATTTTGAATGTGATATATTCTTTGAAGATCTTCTCCTTGAAAATGATTCTCTTGAGCTAGCACTATTACGTCTTGATGATCTAATAGAAGTACTACTATGAGAACTATTTTTCTTTAATGTAGTATAACTTGGGGTTTTTTTTGAATTAAGTAATTTTTCATCTTGCAAATTTAAAATTGTCTGATACAATAATGAATAAATATTTTGGAATTCATCATTTCCATTGATTCTGATAAGTTTTCCCTGTTTTTCATAATAATCAATAACTGGCTTTGTTTTAACAAAAAAGGTATAAAACTTTCTATTATAGACATCTGTTGATAACTCTGGATATGTTTCTTTAACTCTTTTATTTAATGTTTGTTCTTTTTTATTATTTATTAATATTGTTTATATTTTTATTATTAATTATTTTTATTATGGTTTTTCATTATAATAATAATATAAAATAAGAATAAAGAATATTTATTATAAATCATCATTTATAATATCATTATTTATTTCATTTTGTTATTATACATATATGATAGTTAAAAAACAAATAAAATAAAAAAAAAAAAAAAAAAAAAAAAAAAAAAAAATATATATATATATATATATACTTTAAATATATATAAAATTTTAAATATACAAGTTTTTGAATATATTATATACCTGAGCACTCTATATATATTACTTTCTTACAATTAATTATATTCTTTTCAAATAAAATAGCTTGATCTAAATATTGTGGGAATCCATCAATAAGAAAACCTTTCTTATTCTCATCAACTTTATCCATTTCACGTTTTATTTCTTCAATTATAAAATTCTTTATTATAGAATTTTATATTTACAACATTATACATTATATGTATTTATATTTTGTTAATTTTTATTACGATAATAATTTATTCATATATTATTAAATTAAATAAAATTTTAAAGATATTTTTTATAAATAAAAATAAGAAATAATAATAATAATAATAATAATAATAATAATAATAATAATAATAATAATAATAATAATAATAATAATAACAATAGTAAATTACAATTGGTAAGAAATTAGCTTGATCATATAAATCTTTAATTAATTTAGCTCTTGGATTATTTGATTGATAAAAGTTATTTACAATATTCGCTACTGATACATGTTCGTATTCTAAATTTTCACTTAATTGTTTACACTGAGATGATACACCTTTTCATTTAAATTTAATTTTATTTTTAATTATTTAATAAATTTTTAAAAAGATTATTTATTTAAATAAAAAAAGAAACATATATATTAATAATGATACATAAATATAAATTATTTATTTCCATATTTTTCATTTCATTTACCACTACATGGTCCTCCAACAATGAATATTACATTTTTCCATCTTTCACCTTTACGATCACCTTTATTCTGTATAGTTTGTGAAATTGGATCAAGATAACTTTTTAATTTATAATTATCTGTTTGAGTAAATATGTCATCTTGAATTGGAATTTCACGACTTTTTGGTATTGATGAAGGTAATGGTATTGGTGTTAATGTCTTAATATTTTGTATTGGAGGAAGAAGACTTGAAAACTTTCCTAATCCAAAAATAGGTCTTTGAATACCTTTTGGAATAAATGCATCCCACGGAATATGAGTTTCCAGCATTTTTTTATCACGTATCTGTTTTATACAATCTTCCATAAAATCTAAAACATCATTTGGTTTACAATATGCGAGGCCACAACTAATAGCCTAAATTATAAATATCAATTTTTATATAATTTAAACATATTATATTTTAATAAACGTTTGTTTAAATTTATTAATAAAATGTTAGTGATATTTTTAATTTATTTTTAATTTTTCTGTGTACTAATTTTTTATTTCTTTATTTTTTATATTATATTTTATAGAAAATTTATTTAATATTTAAAAGTGCATCAATACCTGCAATATTTCTGGAACATGTGTCCTTTCAAAATATTCTCTTGATGCGCATTCTGTTGTATAGGCCATTTTTTTTTATCTTCTTTTTTTTTTTAATTTTTTTTTTTATTTTTATTTTATTATTAAATATTGTTATTATTGTTATTATTTATTATATTATAATATTTTATTATTGATTTGTGTAAACATTTATTTTATTTTTTTTTTGTTGTTGTTGTGTTTAGAAATTTTCTTTTTTAAGTATTATGTTTAAAATATTATTAACAAAAACGAAATAATAAATATAAATTGTATTTAATTAAAAAAAAAAAAAAAAAAAAAAAAAAAATATATATATATATATATATATATATATAAATCTTAAATAATTATAAATAATACTTTTTTTTATACAAATATTATAATTATATAATGAATAAACAAAGTTTTAAATTTAAATTTATTATTTGAAACTAATATGAATTGTATTGTAATTAAAATATCTTAAATTTTACTTTTTATATATAATATTATTTATTTTTTAAATTTACCAAAATTTTTTTTTATAATTTCAAGTTTTTTTTTTTTTTTTTTTTCAAACAACTAATTAAATTTAATGAATATTAATTATGAATGAATTAAAAAAAATATAAACAATTTTATGTTTTTTTTACATACAATTTTTAAAAATTTTTTATAAAGTAACATATAATAATAAAAATTCAATATTCAAAAAAAAAATTTAAATTATCTTAATAATTAAT
This sequence comes from Neocallimastix lanati (nom. inval.), assembly GCA_016946835.1. Taxonomy (NCBI): domain Eukaryota; kingdom Fungi; phylum Neocallimastigomycota; class Neocallimastigomycetes; order Neocallimastigales; family Neocallimastigaceae; genus Neocallimastix; species Neocallimastix lanati (nom. inval.). The sequence continues at coordinate 185,339 of JACVTC010000123.1, forward strand.
AAAAATTTTGTTAGAATATGTGAAATATATGAAAAATAAGCTTTAAATGCATTGAAGCATATATATAATGAATAAGCCACAATATAATAATATAAAAGCATTTAATTCAGAATAATTAGGTGCTAATAACTCTTTATCATAAAATAATATAATTATAAATCATAAATTCCTGACTTTTCACAACATTTTATTTATTTATTTATTTATTTATTTATTTATTTATTTATTTATTATTTATTTATTTATTTATTAATTTATTAAATTTAATTAATGTATTTGAAAGTTTAAAAAATTCTAATAGAATATCAATTATAAAGTATTATTTATATTACATGCTACTCAATATCTTGTACTTTTTTTTTTGGATTTTATTATTTTATATGTATTTTTTTAATTATTTTAAAATAAAAATTTTTTCATATTTAATGACATTTTTGCATATTACATGTTTTAACAAACAAGATATTACAAAGAAATAAAATGAAAAATAATAATAATATTGTAAACATCTATTTAAAAACTTCCATTTATAATTAATGTATTAATACATTTTTCATAACTTTCATATTGCTGATTATTATACTTTTACTATAACTTTTAAATTACTATTGTATTTACTTAAAATCAAAACATAAATTTTTTTTTTTTCTTTTTTCTTTGTTTTTATTAATATTATATTATACTTACATTACTTATTTAAATACAAATGAAAACTTATAATAATTTAATAAAAAAAAAGAGAAAAAAAATATAAAAAAGTTTATAAGAAATCGATAATAAGCGTCTTAATTATCAAAAATTTTTATAATTAGTCTTATTCATTTTTATTCATGTTAATATTAATATAAAATATATATTCTAATTTTTATAATAATTATTATTATAAAATTTTTATATTAATATTTCAATAACCTAATCTATATTGTGTTATATTTAGAGGTAGTATTATTATTAAATACTATTAATCATTAATAATTATAATTAATTATAAATTATTAATTGAAATTATTGTAATTATTGTTATTGTTGTTATTGTCGTTTGTTGTTGTTATTATTAATTTTTCTCATTAATATATATATATATATATATATTAATTTAATAATATCAATAATAAACTCAGCATTATTGTTATTATTATTATTATTACTCTAATTAATATCTAAAATTACTAATGTAATTACAAAATTTCATTTTGAAAAAACTAATAATAAATTATTCGTTCATAAGGTTAATACTAATATGGTATTATTGCACGATTAAAAGTTTACTCAACCTATAGAAAATTCATTAAATGAATTAAATATTTTTAATATATTGAACTAATAATTAGTCGTTCTTTTGCTCAGTTCATAAAGATAAATTAAAAGATGATTATAAAATTAAACTTTTTGATATTGTAAACATTATTATTTATTACTTTGATTGTCTAAATACTATTTAATAAAATTTATATTATATTTCTTATATTTTGAAATCATAATTTTTATTATTGTATAAATAATTAAAAAACCAAATCATGATATTTTATGTAATTTATTGCTAAAGATTTAAAATTGAAAAAAAAAAAAAATTATTGAAATAATTCATTTTATTAATTTTAGATCAGAGAAAATCATTTTTTTAAAAAAAAAAAAAAAAAAAAAAAAAAAAAAAAAAAAAAAAAAAAAATTATAATATTATACACTACTATAACGTATTAATAAAACTTTTTATTCTGTAATTCATAAAAAAATTCCAAAATTTTTAGATGTTTGAAATAATTTTTTAAATTAATCTTTATTTATATACTAAATTTTTTATAGTATCATCATAGTGTTAAATAATAATAATAATAATAATAATAATAATAATAATAAAAAGAGAGATACAAAAGGAGGAAAAAAATACTGATTAGATTAGATAGATTTTAATATATATTTAAATATTTTTTATATTTTTTATATTTTTATACTGTGATTACTATTTAAAAATTATTCTATATTAAATTTTAAAATATAAAATTTTATCCAAAAAATACAATAAAATAAAATAAAATAAAAAATTATAATAAATATATATAATATATAATAAAAAAAATGAATAAATAAAAATTAACAATAAAATAAAAAAAAAAAAAAAAAAAAAAAGAATGAAATACAAATTTAAAATATATAAAAAAATAAAAATAAAAATTTATACATAATAAATACTAAAATTAAAATTGTTTTTTTTTTAAAAAATAAAAAAAGAAAAAAAGTATTCCATTAAATAATAAAACATTTTAATTATAATTAATTAAATTATAATTCTTTTCTACTTTTCTTATAATTTTTTTTCCTGAATTAAAAGAAATACATACTATAAATGGGTATATAATTAATGCCTTTAAATAAATATAGAATAATTTTTGTATCATTTATTGGTTTAACTCGCTTGTAGAATTTTTTTCAATTCCTAATAAAATTATTTATTAACAAAAATTGAAATTAATAAATATTTATTAAACATGATAATAAAATAATAATAATAATAATAATAATAATAATAATAAAATAATAATAATAATAATAATAATAAATACTTTATATCTTAGATAGTCTTTACGGATCGGTTTTTGATCTTCTAATGTTTTAATTGGTCTACCATTTTTTTCAACAAATTCTTCTTGAAAATTCTTTAGTTTTATCTGTAAAGCTAATTTTTCTTGCTTTAATTTTTCAAGTCTATTTTTTTTATTATTATAATTATTTTTTTATTTTTTTATTTATTATTTATTATAAATTAATATTCATATAATGTATAAAATAACATATTATTCAATATTATATATTTACGCTATTATAGAATCATCTTTGTTTTTATTATCCATTTCCATATTCTTTAAAAATGTTAGAACAAAATATATTTTATAAGTATATGAATTAATATTAAATAAAAATCTAATAAACCGAATTTTATATACCTTTTTTGCAATTAAATATTTTATTTCCGCATACTTTTGATATAATTCTTTCATATATCTTATATCAGCTTTTTGTAACTATTAGAATTTAAATTTTGTTATTAAATAATTAAAATTAGTTTGTATTTATTTAATTTCTTTTGCTATTCATTTATCATTATATTAATTAATTATATTTATTAACAAATTTACTTTTTTTGATATTATTTTACTATTATCATTATAATTTAATGGTGGGAGCATAGCTTGTGAATTTTCATTAATTTTTGAAACTGTACTATTTGTTGATTCTATAGCATTAGATAATGATTTATTTATAAAATCATTATTATTATTACTAGGTTTCTGTTCTGAAAAATTGCCATTAGATTTACTAGCCTGATAATGATTATATATTGATTTTAACAATAATAGTTCTTGCTTTATGGCCTTTTTTTCTTTCATTATTTCACTAAATGTCATTTTACTTAAGTCATTAGGACGATTGTCTTTCTTTCTTTTATATTCAAGTCTTTTTTTAATTTCATCCGATATTAAAGTATTATTATTGCTTATTTTTTCCTAATTCAATTTTTAAATATTAATTATATAAAAAAGAAAAAATGATAATATCAAATAAATAATTAAACGAATAATTTAATAATAATAATAATAATAATAATAATAATAATAATAATAATAATAATAATAAAGAAAACTTAGAGAATATACCTCTCGTGCATTTTCTTCTGTATTAATATTTATTGTTTCATTAGTTGAAAAATCAACAGAAGTATTTTTTATTTTATTATATGAAGGAGGAGGAGGTGCTGGTTTTGCTGGTGATTTAGGTATGCTTTGTGACATATTTTTTATATTATTTGCTCTTTTATTAGTAATTAATTTTGAAGATTGCTTTTCATTATTAACATTTGAATTTGATCCATTTGAATTTGATTCATTACTTTCATAAGAGTAATATTTACTATTTAATCCTATTAATTCTTCGGTTTTTTTCTCTTTAATACTTTCTTTTTCTTTTTCTTTTTCCTTTTGGATTTCTCTAATTTTATTTAAATCTAAATTATCTAGATCTTTATCATTAAAATTATTAACATTAATATTTTCAAGTTCAAAATTAATCAATGATAGTGCTGCAGCATCACTTTTACTAAAACATCTTGGATTACGTTTAGAATGTCTCTTTATTGATCTCTTATAATGTGAAAAACTACTAGATTTTTCATGAGTTAGATCATATTCCTTAATATTTTCATATATACTTTCATCTACTGAAATTAATCCATTATTAGAAATATTAGTAATATTACTTTCATCATTACTACTTTCTTTTTCAAAATCATTTTCTATATTATTAGCTTCGTCTATATCATTGTTTTCTTTTTCATCATCAGTTTCTTCCATATCATTGTTTTCTTTTTCATCATTAGTTTCTTTCATATCATTGTTTTCTTTTTCATCATCAGCTTCTTTCATATTATTGTTTTCCTTTTTATCATTAGTTTCTTCCATATCATTACTTTTTTCAGGGTTATTATTAGTTACATCATTATTATTTTTCTGAATCTGTATTTCATATTCTTTTTCATTGTATTCTTTTTGAATTTCATTTTCATCGTCGCTTTCTTTTCCTTTCAATGGAATAAATTGTTTCTGTTCAATTTCACTATCAAAAGTATCATCATCTTCTTCAGTATTTCCATTATAATCTGAATTTTCTTCCTCTTTTGAACTTCTTTCACTATTACCATCATTCATATCTAATGTTTCATTATTTGGATCATCTTCTTTATTTTCTATTTTTTCATAGAAAATACTATAATTTGAATTAGTATATTTATCATTGCTATAATTACTTCCTTTTGACAGCATGCCATCACTATCATCAAATGTTTTATTGATAAATGCCATATTTGACTCAAAAGTATTTTTATTAGTTTTAATTATCCTACTGAAATTTTTTGAAAGTGATGTTTTTGATTCTTTATCTTTATAATTTTCTAATTTTTTATTTAAGAATTGAGATGGATCATTTTCATCATTTAGATTTGTAGTACTCATATAATCTTTTAAATTAGATTCTTCATCCTCCAATTTAAACTTAATATTACTTTTTGGGCCTATCGTATTAAATTTTTTAGATTTACCTTTTATTATTGGTTTTGATGATACCATATTTACTATTTCTTCGTTTGTTAAATAATCATTATCATTGTTTTTTGATTCATCTTTACTATTATTGTTATTTTCTACTATTTTATTATCTAATAAAACTTTGTCAGTACTATAAAAGATATCTTTATTATTTACATCATTTACATTTTCATCATAATTATTTTTGTTAGAAATTTCATTTTCTATTATTTCTATTGTTTCATCATTTTTATTTATATCATCACTATCTTCACTAACACCGCTTGCAGCATCGAAATATAAACTTTCTTTACTAAGTTTACTTTTATGTTTTAAAATTGAATCTATATCTTCAATTGAGCTTATAAGGCTCATACCTTCATCTTCATCATCTAACTCTGAATTATTATAAGATTTGTTTTCTGAATTCATTGAATTATTATTATGGTGATATTTTTTTTTCTCTCTTAAGCCTAATAACATTAAATTATAATTTGATAAATATATATATATATTATTATATTCAATAATTAAAAAAATTAAAAATTATTATATTATTATTGATAAAATTGATTTATCTATTAATACCTTGATCATTATTAAAAGTGATTTTATCATTAGAATTTTTATTCAATGTTTTATGTGATGCTGAAAGTGAGTCATATGATTCCTCATTGATTGTTTCCATGTTGTTAGTATTATCAGGAGATAATTCTGAATCTTGATTACATACATTAGGGCAGGTATAACTATCATCACTACTTTCAGCAAAATGATATTTAAATCCTTCTTCCTCTCCATCATCAGTAGTTGTTGGCTCAATTTTTGACATACTATTACATTTATCTATATTAAATACCTCACATTCATGATATTCATCTGATTTTATTCTTTCACTTCCTGATTCATCCTGTAAATCACTTTTTTTTTTCTCTAGTTTTAATACAGATAAACTTATTGAACTTTTCCGTTTTTGAATTTTGTCCTTTTTATTTTTATAAGCATATTGAAGTTTTGAAAATAATAATTAATATATATCATTTCTTTTAAATAAGTATATATTATTTTAAATTTTAAAAGTATTGAAATAAAAAAATGTTTACTTTAATATGATCTATAAATATTGTTTTTATTATACTATTTCTCCTCTGTAAATTAGAATTTGCAGCATTATTTAATACTTCATTAATACTAGTCTATAAAATTGGATATTGTGTATATAATAAATAAATAAAAAAAAAAAAGTTTTCGTTAAAATTTTAATATCTTATCTATACATTATTTTTTATTTAAATATTTAATTAATTAGAATAAATATGACATACATATGACTGTGGTAACTCAGATATAACATTCATTGAACCATCTAAATTTTTAATAATCGCACTCTCATTATCTATTCTTTATTATTAAATATTAAATATATAATAATTATGAGTTAATATTTTTATTTATAATTAATATATATATATATATTAATAATAATATAATTACTTTTCTTCATTATCACAACTAATAATACCCTATATATATATAAATTAAATAATATTAATAATGAATAATTATGATAATAATAATAACAATTAATATTTAATATTTAATATTAATACTATAATTAAAAATTACTTCTGCTGTATCTCTTTCAGTTTTTCGTATTTTTAAAATATTTTTATATATTTCTGAAGATACAACTGTAATATTTAAATTAACCATTTCATCGTTTGTTAATTCAAAAAGATTGGGTCCAAATACAATACTTAAATTTGATAAATTCATATAATTAGTTTCACAATGATCATTAATTATTAATACAAACTGATTAATATAGTTTAGTGTTTCATGATGATTAAGAGGTAATTCTCTTAATATTTCTTTCATTTCAATATTAGTTTCTTTAAAAATTATGATTTATATAATATAGAAAAATTAAAGTATTATTCTTTAATATTTTCTGCTAGTACTATTGTATAATATACATATAGGATATAATAAATTTACTTGCATCTTTAAGTTTTAAATATATTTTATAGGGTATAATTCTTCCTGACATTTCAGCAAGAAAATTTTTAAACAATCCAGATACTAATATTGCATCTTCTTTTTCATACTTATCCAAATTTAATTTCCCTTCTTTAATTTAATAAGTAGTGAAAATTTTTATTTTAATTATTTTTTATAGTAATAATAATAATAATGATTACAGAATAATAATAATTTATCTATAAAGTAAAATATAATTTATAATTCATATATATTTAGTTATTATATTTTTAAAAATTTGCTTTATAATTCTATACCATCTTCCATGATTTTTTTTGCTTTCTTTAAATCTTTTACTGATGAATTTTTTCTAAATATACCTTCAATAGTCCAAACTTTTATTAATTTTATTGTTATTGTTGTTGTTATGATTGTTATTATGATTTTTTTTCATTTTATATTTTCAATGAATTAAATTTTATTGCAATAAAAAATTAATATTAAACATAAATTATTCAATAATTTATTTTTTTTTTTTAGATGATAAAATAAAGATACCTTCATGTTTAGTAAAAAATTGTATAAACTCTTGTATTTCTGGTGGAACATTCCTTACAGTATATCTTAATAGTATATCACTTTTTTTATTTATTTTTTTTGAAGCTTTTGAACTATCATTTGATAATATATTCGAGGAACTATCATTATTTAGAGAATTATTATATGATTTTAATTCTTCTTCTGCTCTTTTTACTAGATTATCTAAACTATTGCCAAAAAGTTTATCTTTATTTCTCCCCATTTTAATAAATAATGACTTTCAAATTTTTATAATTATTTTAAAATAACTTTATTGTATGCTTTATAACTTTTTTTGAAAATATTTTCATCCTTATTATAATATATGCCTTTCTATTATAATAATTTTGTAAAATAAATATATATACAAATATATTTTTATAATAAATAAAAGATTAATAACATTAGCAATATAGTGATAATAATAAATATAATAGAGATAATGATAATGATAATATATGTATTGTTTTTTGCTTAATATGAATATATATATAAATTTATTTTGATAATATGAATATAATACATTAATTTTTATCTAATTATTTTATCATGTAATTTTTTATTTGTATTTTTTTCCATATAATATACAAATTTAAGCTATTATATAATTACATATATCTATTTGTTTTATAGTTAATTTATATACGTGAAACTTAATGGTATTATATATATAAGAATAAATTAATTATTGAAATGAATGAACATTAATCTGTTAAATAGCTTGAAATTAATTGTTAATAAACTGAATATAATTTGCTAACACCTTTCAGTTGTATATTTATTATATTTTACAATTTAGCATAAAGATATGTTCCAACTATTGATTATATCTATATATTAATATAGATGTTCTTTTTTTATGATATTAATAATACTAATAAAATAATAAAGAAATTGGAAAAAGTTACTTTTATTTGTATATTATATGTTATTAACTAAAGTATTACAATTTTACAGTATTATAATATGTATATAATTATTTAAAATAATAATATTATAATATACATTTTAAATGGTATTTAAAAATTATTAATTTTAAATTAATATTATTATTTTAATAAAAAGAAGAAAAAATAAATACGTATAATTATTATTAAAGATTAATTTTTTTTTTATTAAAAATTTATATTCATATTAAAATATTATGAAATTATATATTTTTTGATATATTATATCTTAATTTATTTTTTTATTTTTATTTTTTTTTTTTTTTTTTTTTTTAACAAATTTTTATTATTATTATTATTATTATTATTATTATTATTATTATCATTATTATTATTATTATTATTATTATTATTATTATTATTATTATTATTATTATTATTATTATTATTATTATTATTATTATTATTATTATTATTATTATTATTATTATTATTATTATTATTATTATTATTATTATTATTATTATTATTATTATTATTATTATTATTATTATTATTATTATTATTATATTAATTATTTTAATTATATTTCCTCTTGTGTATAAATATTATATATATATATATTAAACTTTAATAATAAAATCTTATTTAATATTTAAAAAAAAGCTTTTTTTTAAAAAAAATATATAAATTGTTATATTTAGAAATACTTATAATTTTCATTTAATTAAAAAAAAAATCCACAATTTATATTAATGTAAAATTTATAAATTTTAATTTTAATGAATAAGAATATTAAATATAATTTTTTTATAAATTATTATATTGATTTATTAATTATAAATTTGGGATAAATTATTAATTAAATAATTTAAAACAAACATTCCAGATTAAATTTTTTATATATGAAATTTTTTATGTATATAAATAATTTTTTCATAATTTTTTTTATACATTTATAAAGTTTCAATTTTTAATTACATTAAAATATTTATATATCATACAGTAAAATTATTGAGATTATTATTTAATTTCGAAAGAAAATGTAGAATTAAATAAATTCTGAATTTAAAAAATAGTGTATATTAAATTTATTTTGTTTTAAAAATGCATTTAAAGGACTTCTTATATTAATTGGTTTATTCATATTAAATCCATAATATAAGGTAAAGAAGAGTTGTAAAACGCATCACCAGAATCATGAATAAATTTTTAGTTGGTAATATTAAATATTTACTATATTAGTAAATTCATAAATATAATATTATTAAAAATTAATATTTTATAAATACATATATATAATTACTCTAAAAAAAATTTTTTTTTTTTAAATATAATACCATCTAATATATATTTTAAAATTGTGTTATATTTTTACTTGATATTATATTATATGTAAAATATTTTAAATATATTATTTCAATAATTATTTTAATATTATTTTATGATATAATATAAGTAGCTAGATAAAAAATAATATATTAATTAATTTTTAAACTAAAATAAATCATTTCATATTTATCTTAAGAAAATTACTACAAATATAATATTATTTTAATTCATTCGTAAATTATTATTACTTTTAATTTTAAATAAAAAATTAATCTGAACATTACTATTATAAAATATCTTATAAAGATAATATAGAAAATATAAAAAAATTATTCTCTAGAAAAAGTGTTGAAAAAGCATATAAAACAAAAGAATCAGCTTTACTAACAGCAGAACTACCAGTTGATTATAAATGGAAATAACATAATTAATTAGTAGTTAGTATATGGTAATATAATAAAAGTATGCAATTCTATATTTTTAATTTAATGAATTATTCAATTTCTAGGTATATTGTTATATAATTAATATATCTTAATTATGATGTTTCAAAAAGCAAAATTTATTTATTAGTCTATGTAAAAAATCCAATACTATAAATCGAACTAAATAAGTCAACATTTAAGAATTTTTAAAAATATATTCTTAATATATGAACTTATTTTAGTTTATAAATAATTAATTTATAAGTAAATTTTATATAAAATACAAAAGAGTTTTGGTACTTATGGATTTTTTAGTCAAAAAAAAATTAAATTATTATAACCATAATAACATACTCCAATATGTGTTTAATGTAAAATGAATTTTACAAGAATCATCTATAATATTTATTTGATATTTTATTGTTTTATTTATTTAGTTTTTTAATTTATGTAAATATATAATATATAGTATATGAAAGAAATTAAGTAATTAACCAATTAATATTATAATCATATAAATTAAAATAATAATTAATGAAAAACAGAATCAAGAAAAACAGAAATAATTAATAAAAGCACAAGAAATCAAAAAGCAAATAAATTATAAAACATCTAACAAAAAAAATATTTAATGTATCATATATATATTATTGATTAGAAAATAAATATAATTAGATAGAATTATAATTAGCAGGGAAGCAATTGGAACATTTTATAATTTTAATATAATTCAATACAACAGTTATAATGATATATTATAATATAAAAGTAATAATTTTATTTACTAAAAAAAGTATTTCTTACATTACAATAATAATAATAATTTATTCATTGATAATTAAATTCATTTTATATTGCTGAAATTTGATATAAAAAGAATATAAAAATTTAAAATAAATTCAGTTTTTATTTATTTTTATTTAATATTATTAAGAATTTTTATATTATTTATTTCTTATATAAGAATATTAAATTTAGAATTATAATATAATATGAAATTATTTTGTGGAAAATTATTAATATATATAAACTTCATTATCTTATTAACATAAATAAAAACATATAATTAAAAGTAATACGAAATATCAATATAGAAAAAAAATATATAAATTATTATAACTACAAATTAAACTCTTATTTCTACTTTTATTATCATTTATATTTCTTTTAATTTAAATATTATTATATTTATCTTTATCTTTTCTTTTTACTTGACTGTCTACTATAACTATCTCGTCTACTGCTTCTCTCTCTACTATGATTATCTCGTCTACTACTTCTCTCTCTACTATGATTACCTCGTTTCCTACTTCTCTCTCTACTATGATTATCTCGTCTACTGCTTCTCTCTCTACTATGATTATCTCGTCTACTGCTTCTCTCTCTACTATGATTATCTCGTCTACTACTTCTTTCTCTACTATGACTATCTCGTCTAATGCTTTTTTCTCTACCATGATTTCTATCTCGTATATGACTTCTCTCTCCATTATGGTCTCTATTTTGTCTATGACTTTTCTCTTTACTATGTCTTCTCTCTTTGCTACAACCACAATTATCTGATTTTAAATATTTCTGGTTTTTGTTTAAATAGTCTCTCCAACAATCATTATATTTTTGATTTTTTGCAATATCTGGCATTTTTTGATTTTCAGCAATATTTCTAATATATATATTTATTATTTATATATTATTTATATATTATTTATATATTATTTATTTATTTATTTATTTATTTATTTATTTATTTATTTATTTATTTATTTATTTATTTATTTATTTATTTATTTATTTATTTATTTATTTATATTCTTATTGAATATTTAAAATCTTACAATGGTTCTTTAAATGGTCTATCAATCGAACCAAATCTTAATTGGCCCGATTCTTTTTTACCACCAAATCCACCACCTAAACGTCTCGGAATCCAATCTTTCATTACTCGAGCACGTTCATAATCTATTAGTATTTTTTTTCCATCAATTTGAATATTATCACCATTCTATAATATAATAAAAAAATTTATTAATTTATATAATTCTTTGAATTTTTAAAAATTTATATTTTAGTGTTTTAACAAGTACTTTATATGCTTTTTTGCAATCTTTTTCAGTTTCAAATTCAACAAATCCATATCCTCTTGATATTCCGGTAACTAAAATAATATGATATAACAAGTTAATTTTATATTATATTATTATTATTATTATTATTATTATTTAAATAATAATGCAATAATTTATATTAATATAATATTATTAAAATAAATTATTATTATTTAATATTTATTATTTATTATTTATTATTTATTATTTATTATTTATTTATTATAAATACCTATATCAAATACCACACGAACACTCTTAATTTTTCCATATTTTGAAAAAATATTTTTTAAATCGTCTTATTATATATAAATTTATAAAAATAAAGAATTTAGAATTTACTGTTATAATATATATTTATATCTTTTTTTCCTATTACTATTATTGTTATTATCGTTTTTATTATCAATGTAATAATCATTAATAATTATATTGTTATTACTATAATAAATAAATATTCATACTTTCATTTGTTTTTTCATTTAATCGTCCAATAAATAATGTACTTAAAGCGTTTGAAGTTAAGCTTGATATTACAGGCTTTTTAATAGAATCTTAATATTTTTATTATTTGTAAAAATTAAAAGCTATAATAATTAATAATAGTACACTCCATTTTTATAATAATAGATAATTTAAAAAAAATTTTATAGTTTAAATTTTAAAATATAAAACCGACAATAAGAATTTAAAGCCCTTACAATTCCATGATCATGTGCAAGTGTGTCTGTTCCATCAATACTTCCTGCTAAAAGAGGATCATATTTTTCTAAGTACCACATTTTATTAAATATTCAAATAAAAATTTTAATTTGTTACATATAGTATTTTTTAATATTATTTATTTTTATTGAGTATGTATAATAAATTATTTTTAGAATAAAAAAAAAATTATTCAAATAATTATTCAAAAAAAATAATTCAAATTTGATAAATTTTTTAATATATTAAATTTATTAATTATACATAAAATTTCAAAAATTACAATTATAATTATTGATTGGGTAATATATTAATTAATTCAATAGTTAAAATTACTTAGAATATTTTAAAAGTTAACTCTTGTACCTTGATAATTAAGTGGTATAAACAATGCTATTTACAAATAAAATAGATAGAAATTTAATTATTAAAAATAAGAAGAATGTATTTAAGCATGTTGTCCGTGAACTTTATTTAAGAAATGGTATAATAAATTAATCGATTAATAAGCAATTAAAAAATAGTTTTATAAATTATAGAAATTTTTGTATACTTCAATTCATTAAATTATATTTTTGTATAACTAAATTTAAAAAAAAAAAAAAATATTTAATTAAATTATAATTTTATATATAAATTTTTAAATTATTTATATTAAAGATATTCCATGCTTATCAGAATGTTGTCCATTATCACAAAAATGTCATGAAAAAGTGAATAATATTTCATTCACATCATTATTGCAAAATGATTGTATGTATTTAATTCCAGATATAAATACAATTGAATTATATCTTGAATTATTCGAACATGAAAATCTTAATAATATTATAATTTCCCAAACAGTTTTTGAAAATGTAAATATCATATTTTAAATTTTATGTACTTCATAATAATAGAATAATACTTATTCTTTTTAAAAAATTAATCAAATTTTATGTATTTTAGATTAAACAGGATAAACAAAGAATTGTAAGGAAGTTATTAAAAACTCCCTTAAAACATTGCATTTATTTCAATAATGAAATGTTTATTGAAACATATTTAGAAAGAATGAAAAATGAAACTAGAGAGCATAGAAATATGAGAGGTTATTATTATTTAATATGAATGTATATAAATTAATGTTTTTCTAAAATAGTTATTGCCTAATAAATTTATTACTTTTTAGAAATTATTAATGTCGGAAAATGGTATTCCAATCATTTAAATGGAAAAATTCCAATTATAATATTAAGTGAAGAGGTAAATTTGGAAATTTATATATTTAATATTAATAAAAAAATGCATTTATTCATAAAATACATTTAATATTAATTAAAGAATTTAGATGAATTTGATATTGACGATAAAAATATAATTGTTATGAATATGGAAAAGTACATTTCACATTTTTGGGAAAATGATGAAATATATACATTATTTCAATCATTAAAAGAAGGTATTATCATTGTGTAACAAATTTATCGGTTTATTAATAAATATATAGTTTTATATATTACATCTTTTAATTCATAAATCATATAATATAATTTTATTATTTAATTAAAACTAAAGCAATAATGGATAGTAAGTTACATGAAAATGAATTAATTACAAAAGGAATGTGTCCATCAACAAAATTTACAGAACATTTGGATGTTAGTGTATTAGAAGCTGGTGTTAAATCTGGAAGATATTATAAGGGAACATTATATGTTTCATCTAATAATACTGAAAATGCATACTTACAAGGATGTAATATATTAGATCCAGAACATCAAATGGAAATTACTAATGGTGATAATGATATATTGATTGTTGGTCAAGTTAATAGAAATAGAGCTATTGATGGAGATGTTGTAGCTGTAGAATTACTTCCTGTTTCAGAATGGGAAGTTAAGCATAAAAAAAAGAATAATATCAATGAAATTCAAAATCAAAATATGAATATAGACGAAGAAAGAAGACCAACAGGAAAAGTAGTTGGTATTTTTGCAAGAAACTGGAGAACGTATGTTTCAACTATTCAGGTTCCAGAAAGTGGTTATTTTAATGGTTCGCATTTCTTAACATGTCCATTAGAATTAAAAATTCCAAAAATAAGAATAAAATACTCAAATGCTGAAAGAATTAAAGATGTTAGAATATCAGTTAGAATTGATAATTGGTAATATAAAATGATAATTTAAAGATTGATAAACATGAATAATAAATTTAAAATTTAATATCATTAATTATCTATTATGTTTGTATAATTATTGATTATTAAGGCCTATTGATAGTAAATATCCAAATGGCCATTATGTATCAATAGTTGGTCCATTAAATGATGTTAATACAGAAATTACTTCAATTTTAGTAGAGCATGGATTGAATTTCAATCCTAAATTTAATGATTCAATATTAAAAAATTTACCAATTGATACACCAGAAAATCCTTGGAAACCAGATGAGGTAATATTACAATTATTTAATACAAAATAAAAAGATTATATATTAATTAATTAATTATATATATATATAATTTTTAAAGAATGAAATTAAAATGAGAAGAGATCTACGTAATAAAGTTATTTGTAGTATAGATCCTCCAGGTTGTCAAGATATTGATGATACTCTTTCATTTGAAAGGTTAGATGATGGGACTTTTGAATTAGGCGTGCATATTGCAGATCCATCCTTTTTTATACCAGAAGACTCACCGCTAGATGTTGAAGCAAGAGAAAGAGCTACAACAGTATATTTAGCTGACAGAAGATTTGATATGGTAAATTAAAGAACATATTCATTGAAAATTTGATAATTATTCCTTATTAAATTTTTATTCTATTAAATTAATTTAATATTGTTATATATATATAATATTTAAGCTCCCAAAAGTTTTATCTGAACGAGTTTGTTCTATTAGAGAAAATGAAGATAGATATACAGTATCTGCTATTTTTAAAATGGATGAAAATGCCAACATACTTGATACTTGGTTCGGACGTACAGTAAGTATTTTTTTTTTTTTTTTTTTTTTTTTAATAATTTTAATTATTAATAGAAAATGTTACATAATAAATTCAATTAATTAATAATTAATTTATAAAAATATATTTCAAAAACAATGAATATAATAAAAGGTTATTCGTTCAACAGCTGAATTAGCCTATGAACAAGCTCAAAAGATTATTGATGGTGAAAAAAATATTCCTGGAATAAGTAAAATTCATATTTTATGAAACTTCTAATTTAAATATTTAATATTTAATAAAAAGAAATAACTTAAATAATTAAATATAATAAAAATAATTTAACAATAGAATTAATATAAAATATTAAAAATCAAAAAAAAAAAAAAAAAAAAAAATAATAATAATAATAATAATAATAATAATAATAATAATAATAAATAGGTGAAGAATTAAGACAAAAATTAAGACCTTCTTTAGTAAATTTAACTAAATTTTCAAGAATCATAAGAGTAACAATTTTATTAATATAATTTTGGAGAAAAAGATTTTTAAATATATTTTATATAATTTTAATAATTGTAATATTTACGTTAAATTATTTGATATATTTTAGGAGAGACGTATAGCTAAAGGTGGTTTAGAATTAGAAAGTTTAGAAGTTAAATTTAAATTTTCTGAAGGAAAAATTACCGATATTCTTCAAAAACAAGTTCTTGAAGTTCATAAGGTTGTAGAAGAATGTATGATTTTAGCTAATGCTGCTGTTGGAGAACAATTATATAAATCTTTTCCAAATTCAGCATTATTAAGAAAACATCCATTCCCAGTTAAAAGTCATTTTTCAAAATTAATAAAATCTGCACAAATGATGGTATTTTATAAATATATATATATATATATTTAGCAACTTAATTCATTTAAATAAATTCAAAAAAAAAAAAAAAAAAAAAAAAAAAAAAAAAAAAAAAAAAATTAATATTAATAATAGTAATAATAAATAAAAAAAAAAAAAAAATTAATATTAATAATAGTAATAATAAATAAAAAAAAAAAAAAAATTAATATTAATAATAGTAATAATAAATAAAAAAAAAAAATTAATATTAATAATAGTAATAATAAATAAAAAAAAAAAAATTAATATTAATAATAGTAATAATAAATAAAAAAAAAAAAAAAAAAATTAACATTTAACTCTAAATATTTATATATGTTAATAAAAAATAAAATGAAAGGGATATGAAATTAATATTGATTCTAATTATCAATTAGCACAATCATTAAATGAAGTTGAAAAAAAGGATAAAGTGGAAGGAACAATATTAAAATTATTAGCAACGAGAGCTATGGTAACTAAATATAAGCAAATATAATAATTATTTTTATTAGTATTACTGTTGGTATTATTAGTATTTCTTTTAAATAATATTATAAATATTATCATCTATCTATTAGTATTAGTATTAGTATCACTATTAGTATCTATTAGTGTTAGTATCAGTATCAGCATTATTAGTATTACTTTTATTAGTATTATAAAATTTAGTATTTATTAGCATTAATATCGGTATCAGCATTATTAGTATTATAATTATTTGTATCTATTAGTATTAGTATCAGTATCAACATTATTAATTAATATTACTTTTATTAGTATTAAATAATGCTGATGCTGGTATTTTTTCAATTTTAATATTATAATTAATGATTAACATAGAATCATTTTATATATATATATATATAATTAATAAATATTTAATATTAGTCTGAAGCTACATATGTATCAACTGGTGTTGATAAGGATTTAAGTCATTATGGTCTTGCATTGGAGTATTATACCCATTTTACGTAAATAAATGTTTATCTATTAATTCTTCATACTTTATAAATTTTTAATATTAAATTTTATTCTTATAATATAAATATTATTTTTTATATATTTTATTTCTATATATTTTTACTTATTTATTTTTATTTATTTTTTTTTTTTTTTTTTTTTTATTTATTTATTTATTTATTTATTTATTTTTATTTATTTTTATTTATTTTTATTTGTTTTTATTTATTTTTATTTATTTTTATTTGTATGTATATAGTTCTCCAATAAGAAGATATGCTGATATGATTGTTCATAGACAATTATTAAATTCATTAATAAAAGATGATAAAAATGAAAATAATGAAAATAATGATAATAAGGAACAAAAAAATCATAATAAAAAGTTATATACTACTACTACTATAGATAATCAAAAATTAATTAATATTTGTGAAAATATAAATATTAAAAATCGAGAAAGTAAATATGCCCAATTTGATTCTACAGAATTATTCCAAGCATTGTATATAGAACAAGAATCAAAGATAAGGCCTGTTAAAAATATTGCTATTATTACTGAAATATTACCAAATGGAAATGGTTTTATGGGTTTATGTTTAAGATTTGGATTAAAGGCACCATTATATTTAAAAGGTACTAACAATGAAATGAAAATCCCACAATCAATTATTACAAAAAAACCAGAAGACGCCCGTAATTATTTATCTGGAGGTGATATTGATTTCGATAATGAAAAAATTATTGTAAATCATCCACAACTTAAAAAACCTGTAGAATTTTCATTATTTGATAAAGTTGAGGTTTTATTAGAAACAGATGAATCACGTAATCATCGTAATTCTGTGGTTATGACATTAATTCAAAAGGTAAATACCAATATTATTGCACCGCAAATTCGTATTGAACCCCAGGAATTATTAAAAAAAAATAGTGAAAATAATCAAGATGATCAAGACAGTAGCAGTTACATTACAGATAAACCAATTGAAATTAATAAAGAAAATAAAATCTATAAGTCGAAAGAAAATACTATTTATCAAATTTTAGAAAAATTTAATGAACTAACAATAAATTCATATTCTAATATAAAAATATAGATAGATAAATAAATTAAGATAAGATAAAATAGATAGGTATATAATTCATTATATTTTATTTTTATTTTTTATTTTTATTTTTATTTTTATTTTGTTAACTTTTATAAAAAAATAAAAAAAAAAAATAAAAAAAAAAATAAAAAAAAAATAATAATAATAATAATAATAATAATAATCAATAAAATAAAATAAAATAAAAGTTAAGAAAGATAATAATAAAAAAAAAAAAATTAGTATAATATATTAAGTATATCATCCTCATCATATTATTTTGATAGGATAATGGTGAACAAGCAAACAATCAAAATAATTGTAATTTTCAAATATTTAAAATTTTTATAACCATAAATTAAATAAATAAAAGCAAAAGTTAAAAATATCATTAAGTATTAAGTTTTAATATTAATATGTAACTTTAGCCTTTTATTCTATATCATTAATTTTTTAATATATATTTTTTTAAAAAATTTTCTATATTTATTATTTATTTTTTTTTTATTTTTTTTTTTTTATTTATTTATTTTTTTATTTATTTATTTATTTATATTTTAAATTAATCTTTTTTTTTTTTTTATTAATTTTTTTTTTTTTTATTAATTTTTTTTTTATTAATTTTCTGATATATATTTAAAAAAAAATATTAATAATTAAAATAAAATAAAAAAATTTTTTTTTTTATTCATTGAGTAAAAAGATTTAAATACAAAATTTTATTTTTATTTTTATTTAAAAAAAAAAAATTTATTATATAATATTTTATAATTAATAATGTTTATAAAAAAATTTTTTTTGAATAAATCTTTCAACATAAAATAGTAATTCTTTTATGAAAATTATTGTAAATAATAAAAATAATATATATATTTTATTAAAGATTATTTTTAAATTTTTTTTTTTTATTAAAGATTATTTTATATTTTTTTTATTCATCATCTTCTTCATCATCATCGTCATCATCATCTTCTTCAGATTCGGATTCAGATTCTTCTTCAGCGGATTGAAGCCATTGAATTAATGGTGCAGCCTGATAAAATATAAAATATAAATATTAGAAATTTATTATTATTATTATTATTATTATTATTATTATTATTATTATTATTATTATTATTATTATTATTATTATTATTATTATTATTATTATTATTATTATTATTATTATTATTATTATTATTATTATTATTATTATTATTATTATTATTATTATTATTATTATTATTATTATTATTATTATTATTATTATTATTATTATTATTATTATTATTATTATTATTATTATTATTATTATTATTATTATTATTATTATTATTATTATTATTATTATTATTATTATTATTATTATTATTATTATTATTATTATTATTATTATTATTATTATTATTATTATTATTATTATTATTATTATTATTATTATTATTATTATTATTATTATTATTATTATTATTATTATTATTATTATTATTATTATTATTATTATTATAACACAAAACTAAAATATAATTTAAATATATATTTACAGTGGTTCTGATAGCTTTTTCATTCTCAGTTAATGAATCTTCAGATTGAGCTTTACCATACCAATAAATAATATCATCTTCATCTAAAACATCAATATCATAGAATAATTTCAATATAACAGCTAACATCTTTGAGTGATACTCACTTTTAGCACAGAATTTCTATTATAATATAAAATTGATAAAATAATAGTATAATTAATATATATAATACGAATAATTCATAATTACTATTATTATTATTATTATTATTATTTAATTATAATATTATTATTTTTTTTTAATTATGATTATTATTATTATTATTATTATTATTATTAAAATTAATTATGATTATGATTATAATTATTATTATGATTATGACTTATTATTATTATTATTATTATTATTATTATTATTATTAAAATTAATTATGATTATGATTATGATTATTAATTATGATTATGACTTATTATTATTATTATTATTATTATTATTATTATTATTATTATTATTATTATTATTATTATTATTATTATTATTATTAATTATAACTATTATTATTAATTATAACTATTATTATTATTTCTAATTATGATTATTATTATACTTATTTTACTATATAAATATATTTACTTGTATAGAGTAAATAGCATCAATTTGATCTTCATCAGAATGAATGAACTTTCCAATTAATGGACCCCATCTTTCTATTATCTATAAAATTATAATTATTATATAAGTGGCTAATTTTAATAAATGAAAAATATTAAATTAATAATAAAAATAGTATTTACTTTTTGTGCTGAATTATCAGCATTAATGCGACTTAAGACAGCTGGAATAGCTAAAACACGAAGATCTCTGAATTGAATATTACAAGCCATCTTTAAGGTATTTAATTCTAAAGCAGCATTTTCAATAGAGTGATTTTCTGCAAATGCTCTTTCTAATGTAGCAATAATTTCTCTGTTATTCTCTATTTAAATATATTTTTAGAAAAAAAAAATAATAATATTAATATTAATAATAAAAATAAATATAAATATTTTATTAAATTATAAAATAAAAATGGGGAATAAATAAACGATAATATATAAATATATATTACTTTGTTGAATGGCATCTTCATCTAAGAAATCAGCTTCTGATTCTGATGATGAAACATCAGAATCATCAAAATCATCGAATTCTTGAACAACGTTTTCTCTACCTAAGTAAGACATCTTAATTGTTAATTTTTCATTCTTATCATATTCATCATCATCATCATCAGAACTCTTATCTTCCCATAAATATGCTTTACATTTTTCACCAAGTTCTTTATAAAGAAAAAAAAATATGAGTTAAAAATCATTGTTTAATTAATAATATTTATTATTATTGTTGTTGGTTGTTTATTTATTATTATTTAATATAATTATTTATTTATTATTTATTTATTTATTTATTATTTATTTATTTATTTATTTATTTTTTATTATTATTATTATTATTAATTATTATTATTATTATTATTATTATTATTATTATTATTATTATTATTATTATTATTATTATTATAATTATTATTAAATAATATAAAACAAAATTATAAATAACTTACTAATTTCAGTGTAATCAGTATCATTATCTGGTTCATGAAGTGTTAATTTAGTAAACTCATTAATAACAGCATCTGGTCCAACTTCAACATTATATGAAA
>JACVTC010000123.1:210000-292500 GCA_016946835.1 Neocallimastix lanati (nom. inval.)
TAATATTTACTGAATATAATCTCTGACCATATCAGAAAGATAACAACTTAAAATGAAAATTTCTTTAACTTGGGATACAGCTAAAAATTCAAGGGTATAATCAATAATTGGCATATTACCTAGAGGTAATAAGCACTATTTATAAATTGTAATTGTAATGAAATATTTATTATATTATATATATATTATTGAAACATAAGTATTTAATTGATTTCATAATTGTAAAATTAAATTTTATTATTATTATCATTATGATTAATAATAATAATAATATTGAAATATATAGAAATTTACTCTTGGCCTATCTAAAGTCAAAGGTTTATAGCGATTGTTAAAACTATCTGTAATAATAACAGCTTGAAGTGGTTCTTCTTCTTGGACCTCTTTAGGAGCCATTCTTGATATTGTTCTGATATTTTTTTTATATATATTGTTTCGGGTTTGTTTGTTTTTTAAAATAATGAATACAAAATATATAAAATATATATATATATATTATTATAATATATATATATATATTTTATATTAAATAAGATTAAAATATTAGAAATATAGGTGAGTAATTTATTAAAATTTAAAATTTAAAAGAAATTTCGAATAATAAATTTATTTCATATATATAAAAAATAATAATAATAATTATAATAGTAATAGTAAATTTTGTCTTAATTTAATATTTAACAATAATATTAATAATTAATTTTTCAAATAATCTTAAAATATTTAATTTAAATGTTTATATAAATTATTATTTTTCTATTAAGCATTTTTACTTCTAAAAACAAATCACATGATATTAATGTTTCTAACGGTCTTTTTTTTAACAAAAAAAAAAAAAAAAAATGTATATATTATTCTAAAAAAATAATTAATTTCTTTTCTAAAAACAAATTTATTATAATTTGAAATTTAAATCTTTTTAATTTTTTGAAATCTACTAAAATTATCGCAAATTGAAAAAAAGTATCCAATTGATATTATGATTAATTTATATTCTTACACTTAATAAATTAATAATGGTTGTAATTTCTAAATAAATAGTTTTGATAAATACTGAAAAATAATAGTCAAGGAATGATATATAATTTTTTTTTATATAACCCTTCAGATTCTTATATTTAAATTAATCCTTTATTTTATTTTTATAAATTTATCAATGTTAACAATAACTGAAAATCTTGATATTGTTATTTATTACTTATGAACTAGTATTAAATTCAAATATAATTTTTAAAATAATAATTCAAAAAAAAAATAATAATAATATTTAAATAATTAAATAATTAAATAAAATTTAAATTTAAAATTTATTACTAGATTTTAAGGAAAAGTATAAACGTTAATAATTAATATCAATCAAAAAATAAAATAAAAAAAAAAAAAAAAAAAAAAAAAAAAAAATATATATATATATATATATATATATGTATTACTACTTTTCCTAAGTACCACATAAAATTATATTATTTTTATATAAAATAATTTGAAATTTCAATAAATTATTTATTATATTACATTTCATTTATAAAATATATTATATTAATATATGATTGGCTAAAATTATGTTTGTGGATGATAGAAAGGATAATACATATATTTTTTACATTAAATATTTATATTTTTAGAAACAAACACCAAAAAAAAAAAATATATATTTCAATATCGTCTATTCTAACAATTAAAAGCTTTTTTTCTCTATTTCAATTCTCATAAAATAAGGTTATAATATTTAATATGTAAATATTATCTTTTATTTTACATATTTTAGCTATATATATATCCATTCAAATTCTGATCAATAATAATATTTATTCATCTAAAATATCAACTCTTCGAATATAATTATGAGTTATTATTATTAATTTCAATCCTAAATAATAATAACTAAATCAAAGTAGATTATTATTATGAAAATAATTAAATATGTTTTAATGATGAACTTTACAAAATATTCAAAATAATATTTATTCATGATAAAACTTTTTTATTTATTTATTTATTTATTTATTTATTTATTTATTTATTTATTTATTTATTTATTTATTTATTTATTTATTTATTTATTTATTAACCATTTAATCCTACGTTTAAATTTTTTTATGAAATAAAATATTTTTCTCTAATATTATATTAAATTAAAAAAAAAAATAAAAATAAAAAATACATATATATAAAGTAATATAAAATTAATTATATATGAAAAATAAGAAATAAATTTTTTTTAATTCAAAATATCCACAGATAAAATTTTTTAATTTTTTTTATAATATTAACTTTTTTTTTTTTTTGAATTTAAATTTACTATTATTTAATAAATATAAGAAGATGAAAAGTGCATTAATATATTTAAAAGCTTAAATACTAATATTATTTTTTTTGGCTAAATGATTATTATGAAAATATATAATATAACATAAAATTTTTAATAATATTACTATTTAATAGTTTTACATTACTATCATAAAAAAATAAATAATAATAAAATTATAATGACTAAAGATATAATTCCAAAATTCCATAATTATATTTAATTATTTTATTATTTTTATTTATTAATTTTTTTTTATATATTTTATATAAATATTATAAAGATAAAAAAAAAAAGTGTAAATGTTCATTTATATAATACAAATTATATAATTTATAAATGAATTAATAGAAATAAAAGGCAACAAACAAATAAATTATTATTAAAATATTGTTTTTAATTTTTCCTTATTTAATAATTTCATCATGATTTTAAATTCCTTTAAAACTTTAGTATCATATAATGTCATATGAAATTTCTTATTAGTTATAATATGGAAATAGAAGTAATAATATTTATAATTCAGTAGAAGAGAAATTTTAATATAATGTTGAAATAAGAAGCAAAAATTATAATTATAAATAGTCATATAAGAAATAATATTGATAGTAATAATAAATAAATATTTAAGAAATAATATTAATAGCAATAATAATAAATAGGTATATAGAAATAATATTAATAATAATAATAATAATAAATCTGTATAAAAAATAATTTTAATAGTATTAATAATAAATAGTATTAAATAGGTATATAAGAAATAGGAACTATAATAATGCATAAATATAAAACGTAAGAATTATAATATTATAAGAAATGCGAAGAATTGAAAAAAAAAAAAAAAAAAAAAAAAAAATATATATATATATATATATATATATAATATTATATTATTGTACATTATGTACATATCAAATAAATTATATTTGTTTTTATATTGTAATTTATTTTTTAAAAATTTTAAAAAGTTTATAATTTTTATATTTTAAATAAAAATTTAGCATGAATAAAATTTTTCTATAGAATATCTATATTTTAATATTTTAATTTTAAAATTTCCCAAATTTATAAATTTATATAAGAAATTTTGTAATAAGCTTAAAAATTCGAAGAAGTTTATAGGAAAAAAGAAGAAAAAAAAATGAAATATACGAAACTAATTAGATTAAATAGAAAATGGCATTATTTGCCTTTTATCATTAGTATATTAAGTATTTTTTCGAAATCATTAAATGCACAAAATATATCACATAATTTTCAAACAGATAACGAGACAAAAAAAATTGTTCAAAGATATAACATTGACACTTCAAAACATCGAGTAATCGGTATTGATTATTTAGAATTTCATCCAAAAAATATAGATGCAAAGGAAGATGAAATTGTTAATCAAAAAGTAAGAGACTATATTAAGAAACTAGACTTCAAAGAAAAACATGATATCATTAGTAAAAAATTAAATTTTAAACCCGATTATTCTATTGAATCTGAATTGAAAAATAATCCAAATGTTATTTCTTTATCAAATGAGAATATTAATAAAAAGAGTGTCAATGACTTTAATTTTCATATTTTCTGTATTAATTCTAAAATGGAGGAATGTGAAAAATATATAATAAATTTAAATAGTGTTGGGGAAAGTTTTTCAAGTCAACTTGTTATTAAACAACCAATTAATATTTTTGTTAAAGTAACTTCATTCTGTAATAACATGGGAAAAGATTGTGGTGCAATTAAAACATACGCTACAAGTACACCATCAGCATTTTATGCCCTAACGGAAGAATTAGATGATATGCCTTATTTATATCCTCAATCCTTAGTTAAACAATTAAACTTAGATGGTGAAATTGATTATTTAAAATATGATATTAGTATAACCATAAATTCTGATATAAATTATTGGTTCTGGGTATGTAGTAATTAATTAATCATAATACAATAGTAATTAGTACTATAAATATTAAATTTAAACTGTACAATATACATATGTTAATATGAATAATTATTTTATTAATTTGTTTGTATATATTATATATATTATATATTATATATAATAATTACTTTTTATTATTTTTTACATTATCTTCCAATGCATTAATATTAATATAATTAAAAATATTCATTTGGAACAATGTTTTTATATAATAAATATAATAAATCAATAAATATATAAATATATATATTATTTTTTTTTTTTTTTTTTTTTTTTTTTTTATCATCTTAAACTACCCATTACCCATAGTCAGATAAAGATGATATTAAAGAGGAACAAATTGATTTTCAACAAATTATTGCCAAAGAAATTGTTCATGGTTTAGGTTTTGTTAGTAGTTTAAGTCAAACTTTAAAACAAGATTATTCTTCCATTTTTAATATTATCAGTAAACATAAAGAACATCCATACCTTTTACCATATTTCCATTATGGTAGTAATGGTTATTTCAATGCCCCAATCGTAAAATCAGTTTTACCATTATTTATTTATGATAAGTATTTAAATATAAAAAAATTAGATAATTATACTCCTATTTGGCATTATTTAACATCACTCTATGAATCTGATATTATTGAATCTGAATATGTTAGTTTAGCTGTAAAAAGAATAGAAGAAAATTATGATATTTATGAAGGAGTAAATTACCTCTATAATTATGCAGAGGAATCACAATGGGTATTTAATCAAGACGATGCAACCGTTTTCCAAGAATTAAGTAATTCCAATGAAAAGAAAACGAAATCGATTCCAATTGATACATTTATATTTAATGAATGGATCAACGGTTTATCTGGTTCGCATGTTCAATGTGATAGTTTTTATCATTCCGCACGTAGCCAAGATGATGGAATTATGTGTGCATTTAGTGAAGAAGGAGTAAAGTTTTTTGAAAAAAATTCAAAATTATTAACTAATAATGAATTAATAGTACTTTCTACTATAGGATGGCAGCTTATAAAAGATGAAGAGATTCATGTGGAATCATTGCCATTTGACGAAGAAAATGGTAAAGAACAAGCAGTAGAAGATGAAATAGAAGAAGTAATAGAAGATGAAATAGATGAAATATTAAATGGAGAAGAAAAAGAAGAAGAAATTGAAAACGAAGATGATAATTTAAAGAAGAAAAGAAATTAGAAATTAATATCTATTTTTTCAATAAAGAAATTTATTATCTAATGAAAATTATATAAATAAAAGAAAAGCATCAAAACTAAATCAAAGAAGTAAGACACCATCCATAAAAGAATTTTTAAATAAATAAAGATGACATATATCATATATTCATATATTAAAAAAATATATATATATATAATAATACAAGAGAAAATTGTCACATTTAAATATAATGAACAATTGTAATATACATATGATTATATTAGTTTTTAGTTTTGATTTTTTTAATTATAAATACATCAATTTTAAATATATATTTTATATTTGCAAAAAAAAAAAAAAAAAAAAAAAAAAAAAGATTATATTTTCTAATACGAACACCTAAATACATTGAATACTTTATGATTTTTTTCTTTCTTTTTTGAAACGTACATATTATTATTTTTGCAAATTATATTTTAAAAATTATAATTGTTATAATAATAATAATAATAATAATAGAAAACTAATTAATAAATTTATTTATATTTAGTATTTATAAATAAAATAATCTATATTTATCATAATTAAAAATTTATAAACAATGTTAATAACTAGTTTATTTATTTATTTATTTATTTATTTATTTATTTATTTATTTATTTATTTATTTATTTATTTATTTATTTATTTATTTATTTATTTATTTATTTATTTATTTATTTATTTATTTATTAAACTATTTGTTAGTTTGTTTGTTTTTTTAGTACTTTCATCACCATTAAATAGTTTTTATCATCAATATTAATATTTAATATATATTTAATTGAAAATTGAAAATATATAAAAAAAAATAGCAAAATAGCTATTATAACAGTAAAGTATTGACTCTCAAAAAATTATGAAAAGCTTTTGCAACTTGTAAAGTATGGGTATTGAAAGTATTTAAATTTCAAAACATATTTGTGCTAATATTTATAATTATTATAGGTAATATCAAAAGCATATCTCTTCTTTTTTTTTTTATTAATATCAATCCTATTTTATAAATAGAATTTATCTTGAATTTGTTTAACAAGAATGAAAATTCAAAGTTATTAATATATCTATAGTTCTTGTGAAGTAGTAAAATAATTTTACTTGTAAAAACAATTCACTGAAATTACCAGTACAATCTATAAATCGAATCTATTAACAATTAAAAACTTTAAATCCATTAATTATTTAAAATATCTGCTATAAATATTTATATTTTATTATTTATATTTTCAATATTATTATTAAACTATTATTAATAACAAGAAAGGGGGGGAAATTGTTATTTCTCTTTTTTTTTTAATATTTCTATTCATAATTAAGTATAAATAAATAATAATTATCTATGTAATAATGTTTTTTATAAATAAATTAAAAATAAATTAAAATTTTACTGTTTTCAGAAAAAAAAAAAAAAAAAAAAAAAAAAAAAAGATTAAATAATAAATTTGAATTTAAATACCACAAATAAATATTACATGAATTAAAGTATAAATTTATCTTAGTATAATTATGCTAATCAAATGAAATTTGAATATACTGCGTTTATATAAATATAAAACAAAAAAAAAAATTATATATCAATAAAAAATTTATTGAATTCTTTTTAAATAATAGAATTAACTGCTTACAAATTAATATAATTATATATATAATTATTTTATTCATTTATAATTTTATTTATAGATATTCAAAAATTAATAATATATATAAATATTAATATTTTAATAGTAATGTTTTAACAAATAAAGAATATATATAGATATATTAAAAATAATATGAAAAAATATTTTTAGAAGAGTAATTATAATTGTACACCCACAAAAAAAACAAAACATATTAATAAACATTATATATATAAATTATTTGATTTATAAATATTATATTCAATATCATAACATAGATTTGTAAAAAAATTTCCTATGAAATTTAAGCTTTTTGAATTATATTGAATGAGAGTGGTGCATTTCGCCAAGTTGCATTTTGCCAAACAGCGTATTATTATTATGTTGCATTTGAAAATTATTATGAATAAATAAATAAAATATTATTAATATTGATATTATTTAAATATTAAAAAAATAAATAAATATTATTAATATTAATATTATTTATTTTCTCATTGTAAATATTTAAATATTTAAAAAAAAATAAATAATTAAAATATTATTGATTATTAAATAAATATTATATATATATTTTTCATAAATAAACCAAGTGGCGTATTGGAAATATTTTGCATTTTAATGACACGCCACTTGGAGAAATGCAGCTCTCCATAATAAATTGTTCAACTTTTTTAAAGTTTATTTTTTTTACATTTAATAAGAATTAAATGGAATAGGTTAGATTATTTTAAATTAAATAATTTATAGGGTTAGTATATTTATATAACTAAAAAAAAAAACGATTATTTTTCTAATAATATATGTAACTTTTTTTATTACCAGAAATTTAGTTAATTTAAATTTAAATATATTAATAATATTTATGGGAAAATATTTATATTAAAATTTGAAATTATTATAATATGAAATTTTATACGCAATAAATAAAATAGCTATTTTTTTTTATAAATATGTTTCAATAAATTCTAATGAAATAAAAATCTTATAATTAATATATTATAAAATTAAATAAAAAGAAAAAAAAATATTACCTAAAATTTCGTTTTCTATTAAACGATAATAATTTTTTCATTTTATTTATATATATAAATATATATATAAAATAAAAAATATATATACATATTTGAATAACATTATAAAGAAGTGTATTTCTAATATTATAAATATGATATATATTTATCACAAATTCCAATAATTATATGATATAATTTCAAATACTATTTTAGTTATAAATTCGCTATTTCATAATTATATATATATTTTTTATAATTATATTTAAAAAAAAATTTCAATTATGAATTTATAATAATTATATATAAACTTATTAAAAATTAATAAATAAATCAAAATTATTAGGAACTAAACTAATAATATATTATTGTAATTTGTAAATAAATAGAATTATATAAATATAAATTTAAAACAATAGAATTAGTATCTGTAAAGAATTCAAAGTAAACTATTTTTTTTTATATGCATTTTAATAATTTAATATTTTTTTTTGGTAATATATTATTCATTTATTTTAGATATGAATATAGTTATGTAGTAACTCATTAAACTTTATATTATCTGAAATATTGTTTATAAATTATTTATTTTATTATGATACAGGAAAAAATTTGTAATAAAAAGAAATATATATATATATATATATATATTTTTTTTTTTAATCTTAAATTTATAATACAAAAATAGTATTAGTTTTAATACACATTTTTATAATTTCATATAATCAGCTTTTTTTTAAAAGTACAATGATAAAGTTTATTTTTGACAAAATGTTATTAGAATTTCTTTTTTTTTTTTTTATTCAATATATATGTATTTAATAATACTTTATATAATTATCTATCTATTTTTATTTCTATAATTAGTATAAATCTAAAAAAATATGAAATATGTCTAAATGATAGCACATTATATATTATTTTAAAAAATGAAAAGTTTTATGAATATTATTATAAAGTTTCTCTTTTTAATTAAAAATCATATAATATTTATAAAAAAATATACATGGATATATGATATTATTTCAAATATTTAAGTAATATGGAGAATTAACATTTAATTAATTTAATTAAAATAAAGTGTTAATTAAAATAAAGCGTATAATAAGATGTTATTTTTATAAAACTTATTTGCAATAAAGTTTGTCATAAACAGTTCTGTATATGAAAGGAAAAAGAGTCAAAAAAAAAAAAAAAAAAAAAAAAAAACATTTTATAATATAATAATAATAATAATAATAATAATAATAATAATAATAATAATAATAATAATAATAATAATAAAATATGTTATAATAATTTCACAATAATATCATAAAAACAGTTTTTAACTTTTATTTTGTGTATAATCAAAAGAAATTACAATATTAAATAAAACTTATTACATTAATATGTATAATAAAATTCAAATTATTTTATTTTTCATAATATAAAAAATTTACTGCCTTAATTTTTAAATGATATTTAATAAATATGAAAAATATATTTTTTTTATTTATTTATTTTATTAAATTTATGAATTATATAAAAAATAAATAAATATAAATTTGTAAATTTATGTTTTTTTTTTTTATTTTTATTTTATTTTATTTTCAATTATTTTTATTATTTATAATTATATTTAATTGTTAATATTTATTTATTTATTTTTGTTTAGTGGATTCATGGCTATATATATTTTATTTATTAATCATTTATTTGTAATTTATTTATAGATATATCAAAAAATTTAATATCTGAAATCATAATAAACAATAACATAACTTATTACCTGAATAAAAAAATTTTATGTTTTTTTTTTTTTGGGTTGGTTTTCTTTTTAATAATAAAAATTAATTTTTATTATTATTATTTCGTTATTATTAAGTTCTAAAAGAATTATCTTTTTACAATACTTTTATTGATAAAAAAAACAACTTTTTTTAAATTTTTTAATTTTTACTATTCCTTATCATATCACGCCATATTTTTTTTTTATAAAAAAATTCTTAAAAATAATTTTGATTAAAATTTTTAAATAGAAATAAATAATTTACAAATAAATAAATAAAAAAAAAATTATTACACAAAAATTTTAAATTTTGTTAAAATCTATTAATATTTAATATATTGTACTATATATAACTCAAATCTTTATTGATCATATATTTTGCTGATTTTATTGGACTTAGGGTTAGGCAGGTAAATTGATTATAATAATAAAAAATAATCATAATTATTAAGGGTTTTTTTTTTTTTTTTTTTTTGGGAAAATGACGTTAACCTAACATTTTAATGTAAATAGTAAATAAAACTTCATATAATAGTAAATTATAATATGAAATTTTCACAATATTATATTATAATGATTATTATTTGTATATATCAAATTTTTTTTTTAATCTATTATAATTCTGAAAGATTTTTAATTTAAAAAAAAAAAGAGTTGAATTTTTTTTTTTTTATTTTTATGCTTTTATTATTATTATTATTATTTTTATTTTTAATTTTTCTTTATAAAATTACTATTAGGAGTATAAATATTGATCTCAATTGAGAACTTTAAAAATAAAGAAAACATAAAACTGATTTTGTCGAAAAAAAAAAAAGTTAATAATTATTATTTGATTTACTATTTTATTTAATTAGTCTAGAACTCTATTAAATATTTATTTATAAACTTTTAATTATATTTGTACAATGATGTACAATAATTATTTAGAATAAATATACATTTATATACATATATATATATATATTTTTTTTGGGGAAATTGTTAAAATATTCTGTTTTAAAATTATATGGCATGATATCATTAATCAATAAATAATGTCCCTTTTTGATTGAGTTTTTTTTTTTTTTTTTTTTTTTTTTTTTTTTTTTTTTTTTTTTTTTTTTTTATAAAAAATAAAAAATAAACAAAAATTTTCGTGTTCTTATTTATTTCAAATGATATATTTAAATTTATTCTTTTAAGTTCCTTTTAATATTTTATTTTCTATAATTAAATAAATATGTCCTCTCTATACATATTTTATATATATTTTATTTAAAATATAAATATACAAAAATTTCTGTTTTTTTTGTTTTATATATTTTATTTAATATTATTGTAAATGACATTTTATTTAAATAGTCATTTATTTAAAATAATAATATATACACTCATTTTTTTAATAAAACACTTTTTTTTTTTCTATATACATATACTATTTCTATTTATGTTTATTTAATTTTATTTATTTACCTTTTTAGATAAAAAAAAACTGTAATTCATTGATTTGTTAGAAATTTATATAACCATTTTAAGTTAAAACAAAATTAATTAATTTTAATTAATATAAAAATATATTTTTTAACTGCCTGCTATATTCATTAACAAAAATTAATATTATATAAAAGAATTTATACTTATTATTACATATTTGTATTGTTCGATTTTATTTATTTATCATATAAAAAAAAATGGATGTTGAATCATATATAAATTGGTAATATATTAATAATGCATATTAATATATATTATTATATTATTTCTATTAATCATAATAAAACTTCTTTATTAAGAAGTTTTAATTTAATCCAATATTTTATAATAAAAAATTATTGGTTACTGAACATAATTTATCATATTTTTATATTAATTTTTTTTTTTTTTCCATATTTCTATACAGAAAAAAAAATAAGAAATTTTTTATAATTAATTATGAGCACAATTTATTAAATTATGAGATTTAGCCAAAATATCTTTGTTTTCATTCGTAAAACTAATAATTTCTCGTAAATATTTAATATACTAAATATATAAATAATTTAATTCGTAAATAATTAAATATAAATAATTAAATATATAAATAATTAAATCTGTAAATAATTAACTATGTAAATATCGTACTAGAAAATTATGACAAATAACAAATAATGCAATGAAGTTTGAATCATTGAAAATACAGTAAAATCACATATATATTATTTTATTTACATAATGTATTATTTATTTAACATAAATAATAAGTATATACTTATAAAAAATATTATTTATAGTATAAAGTTTGGTTATTCTAATTAATAAAATGACGTTAAATCATACCATATATAAAAAAAATTTAACCAAATATTATTAATAATATATATATGTTGTAATATATGAATTTTTACCTAATTACATCTGGAAATTTATATGAAAAAATATCATATATTAAAAATTGAAAGAAATCTAATATTAGTGTTATAATACTTTTATATTATAATTATAAATTGTAATAATTATAATTATTATAATAATAATAGTAATATTAATAAGAAAATATCAGTATGATAACCAAATGTAATAAAAATATTAAAATCGTATGTTTAAAAATCCTTATATTAATTATTAAATAATAAATATATATATGTATTTATTATATAATTTAATAATTTTATATACTAATTTATTATTTATATTGAATTTTATTAAATGTATATATTATTGATGTAATACATGTATTTTCTATTATTATTCAAAATACAAAAGAATGGCAGTAAAAGTATTCATTATAAAAATAAATAGATGAGATTAAATGTTTACATTATTAATAATGTAAACAAAACAATAAATGTAAATTTTTTTAATATTTTTTTTCTCTCGTAAACAAAACAATAAATGTAAATTTTTTTAATATTTTTTCCAATTTAATTATAACATTATTATTGATTTATTAATTAATAATATATAATATATAATTAATAATTTAATAAGTGTTTAATGTCTGAAATTGAAATTGCAATATTATAAAATAATATCTTTATAAAAAAAAAAAGAATGAAAAACTGAGCTAGACAAAAAATATTACTGCTGGAAAATTTAACAAATATAAATTATTATAGTCGTAAAAGTTAATATTTTATACATATTAGCTATATAAAATATTGAGATTTATATAAATCTTTATTTATTTAATTATTTATTTATGTATTTATTTATTTTAAGGTATAATGTGTAAATAATTCAGTATTGTAATATTTATAAAATAATATTTTTATATTTATTATCAATTTTTAAATTTAGTTTTTAATATTAATATAGATAGTTAAGACAAACAAGGAAAATTAATAAATATATATATGCATCTTTTAATTTTCCTTGTTTGTATTATGAAGAATAATTGTATTGTTAAAATGTTAAATGTTATATGAAATAAAAATTAGAAACCATAACTATTGAAAACACTATAGAAGGAAAAATCATAAATAAATTTTTATACAATAAGGTTTTTTTTATAATTCAAAATAAATATGAAGAATTTTTTCAATTATTACCAATACTTATTATTGTTATGAATTATTATTAATAATAATTATTATAATATTATAATAATAATAATTACATAAATCATAGAAATATAGCAATAATAAATAGTTATAAGATATTATTTTTTTAGTTTTTTACTAAAAAAAATAAAAATAAAAATAAAAATAAAAATAAAAATAAAAATAAAAAATAAAAAATAAAAAATAAAATAAAAATAAAAATAAAAAATAAAAATAGAAATAGTGGATAAAAGAAATCATTTATATTAAGTTAATAATCATTTAAATTGTGTGAAAAAAAGGTATTAATAAAAAGAAATTTATATAATCATTAATATTATTCTTTTTCTTTATATCTATGTTTTATTTTTTTTTTTTTATGTTTCTAAGTTTATTCTATATTTATAGAATTTTTTAAACTTATAGGTATATTCAAATTATATGATATGAATAGATTTATCAATATACTATCTACTATTCTAAATAATACTCCATATATTAAATAATATATTATATACAAATATTATTTTAGTAGTTAATCATTAATAAATTTTTTATTATGTAATATATGGTGTATTATTAAATATAGTTAATTAATAAAAAATATATGTAACTCATAAATTTATATGTATATAATTATTTTATTTATTTTGATCTTTTAATATATTATTAATATAATATAATTTTTTATTTTTTGTACTTTTTTTTTTAAATTTTTTTTTTCTAATCTAATATTCAACCTTAATTGAAAATAAAATATAAATGAATAATTAACTATATAATAAATAAATTAGTAGTATCAAATAAAAATAAATAAATAAATAAAATTAATAAATTAAATAATTATTAATTTAATTAAAAATTATATTTTTATTTTAATATTATTATTTTTTTTTTGTTAACTGTTTACTTTAATAAAAAATTTTATATATGTTACAATGTATTAAAACTATATTTAGAGTGAATAAACTTATATAAAAAATATTTTACAAGATCTAAAACATTAAAACTACAAATTAAAAAATTGAAAATTATTGTATTTTTTTTTAATATGGATGAAAATAGAATATTACATTTTAATATGTAATATTAAATTATTAATATTACTTATAAATATATACTTGTAAATAAATAATGTTTGTATATGTGGAATTTAATAATTTAATACTGGAAAATACATTTTATTTTGGATATTAAAAAAAAATGTTTAAATTTTTTTTTCTTTTTTTTTTTTTTCTTTTTCTTTTTTTTTTTTTTTTTTTTTTTTTTCACTACACAATTTTTATTTTTAACACAATATCTTTAAAATTAATAATAATAAAAATTTATTACCGATATAATAAATTTTTATTGACTTTTAGATTTAAAAATATCAATCCAAAACTATATAATATAAAGATTTAAATAAATAAAATAACTATTACTCTCTTCATATAATTTTAGTTATTTATTTATTTATGTTCTATCTTTAAAATAATAAAAAATATAACAATAAACAAATATTAAAAGAAAAATTTATTTTACTATTGAAAGATTTTAAAGAAATTTTTTTTACTACTACTACTACAATATATATTTTTTTATTTCTTTAAAACTTTTGTATTAAAGTAAATTTACAATTTTTTTTTTTGCTATATAAATAATAAAGAATATTGTAAGTTTTTTTTTTTTTTTATATAATTTGAATGATTTTAAAAAAATAAAATTTAAAAAAGAAAATAGATATTTTAAACACTTTAAAAAGAATAAAGAAAAAAAAGTATAAAGCCATAAATATTATGAATTTTTGAAAATAATATTTAAAATATTATTTTATAGAATTAGAATATTATTCATTATATTAATTAAAAAATTAGGTTGAAAATTATAAAACTTATAAAAACATTTTTATATATTTAAAAAAAAAATAAATACTAAAAATAATAAAAAAAAAAGTAATAAGAGAAGGTTAAAAATTGATATAAATTTCAATAAATAAAATAAAAATAATAATGTATATTAGAAATGTATATATGAATAAAAGAAAATGTTGAAAGTATTGAATTATTATTAATATTTTTTGATAAGAATTAATATTTTTATATGAAATATTTATTATATATATAAAAATATTTCTAACAAAATTTTTTATTAAACTTAATTTTAGGTGCTAAAAATATATAATATATAAGCTATTTTTCATAAAAAGGTATATATTTATTATATTAGTTTGAATTAAAAATTCTTTACAATTCATAATTTCGGAAATAACAAATATTTTATTTTGAGGGTATAAGTAATAAAATTTATATAATAAAATAGTAAAATTATATAAAAATTGTTTGAAAATAATAAAAATGTTGACTAATATATAAATAAAAGTAATAGGAAAATTATATAAATATATAGGAATATAAGATATGTTTTTGTATTAATATTTATTTTATGATAAATATTTATTATTATGAAATATATTTTTATTATTAATACGAAAATTTAAAAATATTAATTAAAATTGGACGGAAGCATCCATAATAAATTAATATTTATATTAGCAATAAGGAATAAATCTTTAAATATTTTAGATATATATTAATAGTATAATTAAAATCATTGGTTAATATATAGATAATTTATTATAACTATATCATGGCTAAAATATATAAATAGTTGATTTATATTGACCAATAAGATTAAAGGATTTTAATTTTATTTATATTGGCAGTGATTTAATATAAAATTATATAAATTATGAATTATATGATAGATTAATAGTGTAATAATTATTAAATATATATACATTTTTTTTAAAAAAAAAAATGGAAAAAAATGCATAATTTGTAATAAAAAGTTATTATATATTATTTTATAAGAAATACATTAATTATTTAATAATTTTATTTAGAGAACACATAAAACAACGAAATGTAAATAGATAAATAAATGATTTTTGAAATACAAAATAGAAAATATATAATAAAAAAAAGATAATTTAATACAGGAAATATATATTTTTTTAAATCATTTGTATATGGAGAAATATAAAAAAACATTAATCAAGCATTAAAATATTTATTGATATCAAATAAGAAATAGTAAAAAAATCTAATAATTTGAATTCAAAAAAATTTTTAAATAATTAATTTATTGATTAAATTTGAAAAATTAAAAAATATATAAAATCAAATATATTGTTTAATATATTAAAAATAGGGTTAATATATTAATAATACAATTTATTTAATATAATAAAAATATATAATATTTATATAATATTTTTATTATTTTTATAATTATAAAACATATTTAAAATGGTATTATATATTATATATAATATATTTATGTATAAAGTATAATATAAATAGTACATAATAATAAAATAGATTATAATGCAATAAATAAAGTTTATTATAGATATTTGTTATTTCTAAAGATGTTTTAAAGGAATTATAAAAAATTCTTATAAATTTATATAATAAAATATAATATGACATAGTAAAAAATTTTATTATAGATGTTAATTAATTTTAATTATAAAATTATATATATATTTTTAGGAAAATATAATAAATTTCACTTATAGATTACTATTTACGTAAAAAAAGTTAAATTTTTTTATCAAATATTTATAATAATCAAAAAAATTTTTTTTTTTTAGAATAAATTAATCTAATTATACATCATGGTTACTCCACTTACTCCAATCGGTATGAACAATTTAAAAAATGCTACTAATCCAGTATCCTTAAGATTGTTCATTTTAAAGGATAATGCTACTGAAATTTCATTCAACATTCCATTTGATCAATGGTCTGTTGCAGAAGAAGTTCGTGAACAATATCATATGCGTCAAAATTCTACTCTTGAAACTGGTGATACTAATATTCCACAAGAACAAAGAGAAATTGAACTTTTTATTGACTTCTTGGAATTTTGTTCTGCTTATGCTTATGGTCAAGGTCAAGGTCAAGGCCAAGAAATAGTTACTCAATATAGTGAATATGAATCTGTCGTTGCTGCTACTGATGATTCCCAAGGTTTATTAAAATTTATTACATGTGTTTTCTCTGAATATTGTAATCGTTATTGCAAAACTAATAATATTCATGTTACTACTGCTTCTTACCCAAAGAAATTAAGACTTCATGCCATTCAAACTTATTATAAAATTCTTGATCTTTTAGTTACTGCTAATACTAATAATAATACTGTTGAATCTGCTTTAATTGAAAAGGAAAATTCTAGATCAAAGAAGTCAGCTTTATTCCAAGCTGTTGCTAAACATAAGGCATCTATCTTTGCCGTTTTTGGTGGTCAAGGTAGTGAAGATTACTTTAATGAAATTAAGGAAATTTACAGTACCTATGAAGTTATCATTAAATCTTATTTAGAAAGAATGTCTTGCATGTTAGAAGAATTAGCTTCAAAGCCAGAACTTTTACAATTCTTTCCAAAGGGTTTACATGTTTTAAAATGGTTAGAAGAACCAGAAACTTTACCAGATACTAAATATTTAGTTAATGCTCCAATTTCTTTACCATTAGTTGGTCTTTGTCAACTTTTACATTACTCTGTTTTATATAAAATTTTAGGAAAAACTCCAGATGAAATGAGAAGATGTTTTGTTGGTAAGTGATAAATATATATAATTATATATATGTTGAAGCATAATTCATAGTATAAATATCAAATGATTTTTAATATATATATATATTCATATTTATATATTAAAAAAATATATTTTATATTATTTATTTTGATTATATAAAAAATTATATATGATATTAATTAATTAATTAATTATTATTATTATTATATTCTATTATTAATAAAAATGTTTAATTATTTTGTAAATTTATTTAATTTTTATTATTTATTTATTTATATATGTATGTATACGTTTATATCTTTATATATTTTAATTTTATAATCATTTAGGTACCACTGGTCACTCCCAAGGTATTATTTCATCTGTTGTTGTTTCATCCTCTGGAACTGAAGAAGAATTTATTGAAAATTCTCAAAAGGCTTTATCTTTATTATTCTGGATTGGTGTTAGATCTCAAATGGCTTATCCAGAAACCACTATTAACCCAAAGATTCTTCAAGATTCACTTAATAATGATGAAGGTGAACCAACTCCAATGATTTCTTTCGCTAATTTCCCAGTTAATAAGATCGTTGAACATATTAAGGCTACTAACCAACATCTACCAGAAGATAGAAAGATTCACATTTCTTTATACAATGGTCCACGTAGTATTGTTTGTTCTGGTCATCCACAAAGTTTATATGGTTTAAATGTTACTCTTCGTAAATTAAGAGCTCAACCAAATATTGATCAAAACAGAATTCCATACAGTCAAAGAAAGATTCGTTTCAGTAGTCGTTTCCTTCCAATTTCTGTTCCATTCCATTGTGATTACTTAAAGGATGTTAATGATATTATTATGAAGGATGTTGAACGTGATCATTTAATTCTTGGTAAGGGTGAATTAGTTATTCCAATTTTATCTACTGAGACTGGTGAAGATTTAAGAGGTCATCCACAATTTACTTATGAATTAATTAAACAAATTTGTACTTTACCTGTTCATTGGGAAAAGGCTACCTCTGTTACTAATGCTACTCATGTATTAGAATTTGGTCCTTCTGGTGCTGGTGTTGGTTTATTAACCCACAGAAATAAGATTGGTACCGGTATTCAAATTATTCTTGCTAACAGTTTAGAATCTACTGAAAAAGAAGTTTTAAGTAAGGATTCTTTATTCAATAGAGATCCATCTTCTGTTAAGTACTCTATGAATTGGGAAAAATTATTCGCACCAAAATTAGTTAAATCTGCTAATAATGGTAAGATTTACGTTGAAACTCGTTTCAGTCGTTTACTTGGTAAATCACCACTTATGGTTGGTGGTATGACTCCAACTACTGCTAATGAAAACCTTGTTAGTGCTTGTATTAATGCTGGTTATCATATTGAATTGGCTGGTGGTGGTCAACACTCTACTCAAATGATTCGTGATCGTATTAAGAAGATTATGTCAAAGGTTCCTTCTGGTGAAGGTATTACTATGAATATTATGTTCTTAAATGCCTTCCAATGGGGTTTCCAATATCCATTAGTTCAAGAAATGAGAAAGGAAGGTGTTCCACTTGATGGTTTATGTATTGCTGCTGGTGTTCCAAGTCTTGATGTTGCTAATGAAATTCTTGGTAATTTAAAGGCCTGTGGAATTAAACATGTTGCTTTCAAACCAGGTAGTGTATCTGCTATTCAACAAGTTATTGCTATTGCTAAGCAAAATCCAGATATGCCAATTATTATGCAATGGACTGGTGGTCGTGCTGGTGGTCACCACTCTTTCGAAGATTTCCATCAACCAATTATTGATACTTATGCTTCTATTCGTCGTCAACCAAATATTATTATTGTTGTTGGTAGTGGTTTTGGTGATGCTGAAGGTACCCTTCCATACTTAACTGGTGAATGGGCTCGTAAGTTTGGTTATCCACCAATGCCATTTGATGGTATTTTATTCGGTAGTAGAATTTTAGTTGCTGCTGAAGCTGGTACCAGTGAAGAAGTTAAGAAGTTATTAGTTAAATCTGAAGGTATTGAAAATGAAAAGGAATGGGAAAACACCTACAAGGGTCCAACTGGTGGTGTTATTACTGTTAAGTCTGAATTAGGCGAACCAATTCACAAGTTAGCTACTCGTGGTGTCTTGTTATGGAAGGAATTAGATGAAACTATTTTCAATCTTCCACCAGAAAAGCAATTACCAGCTTTACTTGCTCGTAAGGAATATATCGTTCACCGTCTCAATAAGGATTACCAAAAGGTCTGGTTCCCAAAGAAGTACGATGCCGAAGATCCAGAAAAGGTTGTTGATCTTAAGGATATGACTTATTATGAAGTTTTACGTCGTATGCTTGAACTTATGTATCCAAATGGTCAATGGATTGATGTTTCCTTAAGAATGATTTATGGTGATTTCTTCCACCGTGTTGAAGAACGTTTCTATAAGGCTTCTGAAGGAAAAGAATTTGTTTCCTTCCTTCAATCCTATGAACAATTAGAAGAAGATCCAGTTGGTTTATTAGAAAAATTCATGGAAGAAAGAGTTCCAGAAGCTAGGGTTCAATTAATAAACAGTGATGATTTAATGTACTTCTTGAACATCTGTAGTAGACGTGATATTAAGCCACCACCATTCATTCCAAATATGGATAAGCAATTCAAGTACTGGTTCAAGAAGGATAGTTTATGGCAATCAGAACACTTAGAAGCTGTTGTTGGTCAAGATCCAGGTCGTGTTTGTGTTCTTCAAGGTCCAGTTGCTGTTAGACATTCTACTAAGGCTAATGAACCAATTAGCTCAATTCTTGATACCATTAATCAAGAACACATTAAACAATTGAAGGCTCGTTACTACCAAAACAGTGATACTGTTATTCCAGTTGTTGACTACTTTGGTGGTGCTGAAATTCGTGATGTTCGTAGAAAGATTCGCGGTGTTTCTATTAAGAGTGTTAAGAATGATAACATCGTTAAAACTATGTTTGAAGTTACTGCCGAAAATAATGAAGATCTTCCAGATGAAAATGACTGGTATGATTTATTAGCTGGACAATACTATACCTGGTTACGTGCTCTCTTAGCTTCAAAGGTCTTTGTCAAGGATGATGATGGTTATTATCAGGATAATTGTGTTAGACGTATTCTTCGTCCAAAACCACATCACATTGTTGAAATTAGATCAATTAATGATAATATTGAATCGCTTAGCATGTTTAATAAGCAAGGTGGAAATGAAGTGGTTAAGATTACCATTGATGATAAGAAACTCATTACTGTTTTAATGAACGAATACTCCTTAAACACTAAACTTGTTCAACTTCCACTCTTATTCCAATACAAACCAGAACAAGGTTATGCTCCAATCCATGAAGTTATGGAAGGTAGAAATGAACGTATTAAGCGTTTCTACTACGATTTATGGTTTGGCCTTGACAATGGTAAGTACACTTTTGAAGATGATTACAACCATGATCCAAGAGAACCATTTGTCAGTGTTAGTGAACCAATTACTAGACAACAAATTACCGATTTCGTCAACATTATTGGTAATCGTGCTGAATCTTACACTGACCGTGGTCAAAAGGTCTTATTTGCTCCAATGGATTTCGCTATTGTTGTTGGTTGGCAGAGTATTATCCGTGCTATCTTCCCAAAATTCATCAATGCCGATTTATTAAAGTTGGTTCATTTAACTAACGGATTCCGTATGATTGATAATGAATCTGGTTTAAAGGAAGGTGATATTGTTAAGACTGAATCTCGTATTATTAGTGTTATTAATGATGAAACTGGTAAGATTGTTGAAGTTAAGGGTGTCTTAAAGCGTGATGAAAAGCCATTTATGGAAGTTATTTCTAAGTTCTTCTACCGTGGTGTCTTTTCCGATTACGATTCTACCTTCAAGAATGTTGAAGAAAAGGCTTATCATGTTACCTTAAAGAATAAGAAGGATGTTCATATTCTTGAATCTCTTGATTGGTTCAAGATGACCACTGATGACGAACAATTGG
The DNA here is from genome assembly GCA_016946835.1 of Neocallimastix lanati (nom. inval.). Classification (NCBI taxonomy): domain Eukaryota; kingdom Fungi; phylum Neocallimastigomycota; class Neocallimastigomycetes; order Neocallimastigales; family Neocallimastigaceae; genus Neocallimastix; species Neocallimastix lanati (nom. inval.). The sequence goes on from JACVTC010000123.1 coordinate 231,925, forward strand.
CTCTTACTCAAGGTGATCAATTACTCTTTGAATTGAATAGTGAATACACTTTCAAGACAAGTGATGTTTACAGTAGGGTGAAGACTTTCGGTACTGTTAAAAAGTTATTATCTACTAAGGTTTATGTTGATGTTGCCAAGGTTGACTATTTATATGATAAACCAGATGGTTCTTGTGGTAACCCAGTTATTGACTTTTTAGAAAGAAATGGTAAGGTTCAAGATACTCCAGTCTACTTTGAAAATGGTGGTTACAGTATTATGCCAAAGGGTAAGGGAATTTCTAGTGTTGTTAACACTCACTCCTCTAACATTGGATACTCCCGTGTCTCCGGTGATGTTAATCCAATTCATACTAACCCATACTTTGCTCAATTAGCTGATCTTCCAGGTAACATTACTCACGGTATGTGGACTAGTGCCTCTACTCGTAAGTTTGTTGAAACCTTTGCTGCTGAAAACCATCCACATCGTGTTACCTCTTATGAAGTTAAATTCTTAGATATGGTCTTCCCAGGTGATCGTTTAGAAACCAAGCTTTTCCATACTGGTATGGCTAATGGTAAGAAAATTATTCAATGTAAGACGATCAACCAAGATGGTAAGGTGGTTCTTGAAGGTACTGCTGAAGTTGAACAACCTATTACTGCTTATGTCTTCACTGGTCAAGGTGCTCAAGAAGTAGGTATGGGTATGGACTTGTATGAAAAGTCACCAGTAGCTAGAGAAATTTGGGATCGTGCTGATGCTCACTTGATGGAAAATTATGGTTTCTCTATTATTGATATTGTTAAGAATAATCCAACTGAAATTACTATCTACTTTGGTAATGTTAAGGGTCAACAAATTCGTAAGAATTATCAACAGATGACTTATGAACATGTTAATTCTGATGGTGTTGTTGAAAGTCTTTCACTCTTCCCAGAAATTGATGACGACAGTGTTTCCTACACCTTCCGTCACATTGGAGGTTTATTATCGGCTACTCAATTCACACAACCATCCCTTGTTTTAATGGAAAAGGCTGCTTTTGAAGAAATGAGATCTCGTGGTTTCATTCAACAAAACAGTGCTTTTGCTGGTCATAGTTTAGGTGAATATGCTGCCTTAACTGCTATTGGTGATGTCTTAAGTATTGAAACGTTGGTTGATGTCGTTTTCTATCGTGGTATGACTATGCAAAGAGCCGTTCAACGTGATTCTAAGGGTCGTTCCGATTATGCTATGTGCGCCGTTAATCCAACTCGTGTTAGCCGTACTTTCAACGAAAGTGCCTTACAATATCTTGTTGCTAACATTAAGAAGGTTACTGAAGGTTTAATTGAAATTGTAAACTACAATGTTGATAACTGGCAATATGTTGTTTCTGGTGATCTTATTTCCTTACAAGTTCTTACTCTTGTCTTAAACTACTTAAAGGCTGAAAAGATTGATTTAACTGTTTTATTGAACACTCTTTCTGTTGAAGAAGTTCAAAAGCAAGTTAATGAAATTATTAGTACTTCCTTTGAAAAGGCTAAGGAACAAAAGAAAAAGCATGGCTATATTAAATTAGAACGTGGTGCTGCTTCTATTCCATTACGTGGTATTGATGTTCCATTCCACTCTAGTTTCTTATTAAGAGGTGTTGCTCCATTCCGTCAATACTTGATGAGTAAGTTTGATCCAAACTTGATTGACGTTAACCGTTTAATCGGTAATTATATTCCAAACTTAACTGCTGAACCATTCTCTCTTAAGAAGGAATTCATTGAAAATATTTATGCTAAAACTAATTCTTCTCGTATTAAGAATGTCTTAAAGGGTTGGACTGATGATAAATACGCTTCTCCACGTCTTCAACAAAAATTGGGTTACATTCTTTTAATTGAATTATTAGCTTACCAATTTGCTAGTGCTGTCAGATGGATTGAAACTCAAGATAGATTATTCGTTGATATTGGTGTTGAACGTTTAATTGAAATTGGTCCAGGTCCAACACTTTCTGGTATGGCTCAAAAGACCTTAAAGTTTAAGTATGAATACTATGATGATGCTACCAGTTATCGTCGTGAAATTCTTTCTTACTCTAAGAACTATAAGGAAATCTTTTATGACTTTGAAGATGAATCTGATCCAGAAGTTTCTGAAGAAACTTCTGCTCCTGCCGCTCCAGTTGCTGCCGCTGCAGTTCCAGTTCCAGCTCCAGCTCCAGTTCCAGTTGCTGCTCCAGTTGTTGCTGCTGGTAGTGTTGCTGATGAAGATATTCAAGTTAAACATTTAATTAACATTCTTATTGCTCAAAAGTTAAAGAAGAAGGCTAATGAAGTTCCAATGACTAGTACTATTAAGGAATTAGTTGGTGGTAAGTCTACTCTTCAAAATGAAGTTTTAGGTGATTTACAAAAGGAATTCGGAAGCAGTAATGTTCCAGATAAGTCTGAAGAATTACCATTAAATGAATTAGCTAGTCAAATTGGTACTGGTTCTGTTGCTCTCGGTAAATACAGTCAAACTTTAGTTAATAAACTTATTAGTGCTAAGATGGCTGCTGGTTTCACTAAATCTAAAATTAGTGGTTATCTTTCTCAAAAGTACGGTTTAGGTCCAAAGAGAACTGATGCCTTATTATTATTCGGTTTAACGGATGAACCATCCGCTCGTTTCGGTAGTGAAGATGAAGCTAAGGCTTGGTTAGATAAGATTGCCACTGGTTATTCTGCTTTTGTTGGTGTTGGTCTTTCTTCTGGTGCTCCAGCTGCTGTTGCTCCAATGGCTATGGCTGTAGCCGCTGCTCCAGTTGCTGCTGGTGCTGCTAGTGTTGCTGATGAAGATATTCAAGTTAAGCACTTAATTAACATTCTTATTGCTCAAAAGTTAAAGAAGAAGGCTAATGAAGTTCCAATGACTAGTACTATTAAGGAATTAGTTGGTGGTAAGTCTACTCTTCAAAATGAAGTTTTAGGTGACTTACAAAAGGAATTCGGAAGTAATAATGTTCCAGATAAGTCTGAAGAATTACCATTAAATGAATTAGCTAGTCAAATTGGTTCTGGTTCGGTTGCTCTCGGTAAATACAGTCAAACTTTGGTTAACAAACTTGTTAGTGCTAAGATGGCTGCTGGTTTCACAAAATCTAAGATTCAAGAATATCTTTCTCAAAAGTACGGTTTAGGTCCAAAGAGAACTGATGCCTTATTATTATTCGGTTTAACGGATGAACCATCCGCTCGTTTCGGTAGTGATGTTGAAGCTAAGGCTTGGTTAGATAAGATTGCTCCAATGTACTTCAGTTTTGTTGGTGTTTCTGCTGGTGCTGCTCCAGCTGCTGGTGCGGCTGCCGGTGTCCCAATGATGGCAGCTCCAGTTAATGCTGGTGCTATTGCTGAAGCTACTAGAAAGTATGATCAATTGATTAAGGAACAACTTGATATTTTCTTAAACTATCTTGATATTGATCCACGTGAAGGTTTCAATCTCTATGAAGATGAATTAAATAATGCTGCTAAGTTACGTGCTGAACTTGACCTCTGGATGAATGAACATGGTGATGAATATGCTCAAGGTATTAAGCCAATCTTTGATCCATTAAAGGTTAGAAAGTACGATTCCTACTGGAATTGGGTCCATCAAGAATCATTAATTCTTTACTACGATATCTTGTATGGTAGATTAGCTGTTGTTGACAGAAAGGTTACCAGTCAATGTATTCATGTTATGAACAGAGCTGATCCACATCTTATTGATCACTATGCCTATAGAATTAGTGTTACTGATCCAAAGAAGGGTCCAACCTATGAATTAGCTAAGGAATTTGCTCAAATTCTTATGGAAAACTGTACTGAAGCGATGAGTGAAAATCCAGTTTACAAGGATGTTGATATTCCAACTATGCCACAAACTACGGTTACTGAAAGTGGTGAAATTAAGTATGCTGAAGTTCCACGTCCAGGAATTAGAAAGATGGAATCTTACATTAAGTTAATGCAAGCTGGTAGTAGAATTACTAGAATTCCAACAAAGCATTCTAACCGTTCTATTCGTTTCACTGGTGGTAACAATAAGACCAGAGTCAAGTCTAAGAAGGTTCCATTCCTCTTCCTTAAGGATCCAAAAACCGGAGAATATGATGAAAAGTTAACCAAGGTCTACTACAAGTCTCTTTACGCCATGGCTAATGATGGTATTAGCTTTAAGAACAAGTATGTTTTAATCACTGGTTGTGGTCGTAACTCCATTGGTTCCCAAATTATTAAGGGATTATTAAATGGTGGTGCTAAGATTATTGCTACTACTTCCAGATTCAGTAAGGCAACCATGCAATACTACCGTCAACTCTATGAAGATCATGGTTCTAAGGGATCTTGCTTAATTGTTGTTCCATTCAATGCCGCTTCTGTTGAAGATGTTAATCGCTTAATCGATTACATTTACTCTAAGGATCCAAAGAATGGTTTAGGATGGGATCTTGATTACGTTATTCCATTCGCTGCCATCTCCGAAAATGGTAGAACTTTAGAAAACATTGACAGTAGAAGTGAATTAGCTCATAGAATTATGCTTACTAACTTATTAAGAATGTTAGGTAAGATTGTTAGCCAGAAGGAGGCTCACAAGTATGATACTCGTCCAGCTCAATGTATTCTTCCAATGTCTCCAAACCATGGTACCTTCGGTGGTGATGGTCTCTACTCTGAATCCAAGATTGCTCTTGAAACCCTCTTCAACCGTTGGCATTCAGAAGGATGGGGAGGTTACCTTACCGTTGCTGGTGCCGTCATTGGTTGGACCAGAGGTACTGGTTTAATGAATAGTAATAACCTTGTTGCTGAAGGTATTGAAATGTTTGGTGTTCACACTTTCAGTACTCATGAAATGGCCTTCAACCTTATTGGTTTAATGCACAGTGACATTTGTAAGCTCTGTCTTAAGAACCCAGTCTTTGCTGATCTTAATGGTGGTCTTCAATTCATTGATAACTTGAATAGTAACATTAACATGATTCGTACCATCTTAAATGAAACCTCTGAAATTAGACGTTCTATTAAGAACGAAAAGGAATTGGAGAAGAACATTACTCTCGGTAAGCTTCTTGAAAAGGAAAAGAAATTGGTATTGAAGCCACGTGCTAACTTAAAGTTCTCCTTCCCAAAGGTCAAGCCATTTGAAGAATTAAAGAAGTTAGATTACTTACGTGGTATGATCGATTTAGATCGTACTGTTGTTGTTACTGGTTATGGTGAAGTTGGTCCATACGGTAACTCACGTACTCGTTGGGAAATGGAAGCCTATGGTAAATTCTCTCTTGAAGGTTGTATTGAAATGGCCTGGATTATGGGTATGATCAAGTATGCTAAGAACAAGAAGACAAAGAATGGTAAACTCTATTCTGGATGGGTTGATGCTGAAACCGGTGAACCAGTTCAAGATTACGAAGTTAAGGCAAAGTACGAACAAAGAATCTTAGAACACACTGGTATCCGTTTCATCGAACCAGAACTCTTTGATGGCTATGATCCAAATAAAAAGAACTTCTACCAAGAAGTTGCTATCGATCATGACTTACCAGGATTCGAATGTAGTAAGGATGAAGCCGAACAATTCAAGAAGAAGCATGGAGATCGTGTTGATATCTTTGAAAATGGTGAATCTGGTCAATGGATTGTTAAGATTAAGAAGGGATCTACCATTTACATTCCAAAGGCTCTTCAATTTGATAGAACTGTTGCTGGTCAAATTCCAACTGGTTGGAAGCCAGAAACCTATGGTATTCCAAAGAGTATTATTGATCAAGTTGATCCAATTACCCTTTATGTTATTGTTGCTACTGTTGAAGCTTTAGTTAGCTCTGGTATTACTGATCCATACGAATTTTACGAATATGTTCATGTTTCTGAAGTTGGAAACTGTTCTGGTGGTGGTGTTGGTGGTATGGTATCCAACCGTAAGCAATACTTTGAACGTCTCTTTGAAAAGCCAGTTCAAAATGATATTCTTCAAGAATGCTTCATCAACACTATGCCAGCTTGGATTAATTTATTATTACTTTCTTCTTCTGGTCCAATTAAGACACCAGTTGGTGCTTGTGCTACTGCCGTTGAATCTGTTGAAATTGGTTTAGAAACTATCTTAAGTGGAAAGGCTAAGATTGTTATTGTTGGTGGTTACGATGACTTCCAAGAAGAAGGTTCCTATGAATTTGCTAACATGAAGGCTACCAGTAACTCCTTAGAAGAATTAGCTCATGGACGTGATCCATCTGAAATGTCTCGTCCAGCTACTACTACTAGAGGTGGTTTCATGGAATCTCAAGGTGCCGGTCATGAAATTTTGATGACAGCTTCTCTTGCTATTAAGATGGGTGTTCCAATCTACGGTATTATTGCTCATACTTCCACTGCTACGGATAAGGAAGGACGTTCTGTTCCAGCTCCAGGTCAAGGTATCTTAACTACTGCTCGTGAAGCTCATGCCACCTACAACCCATTATTAGACTTTAAGTACCGTGCTCGTCAATTGAAATTCCGTCGTAAGCAAATTAAGTTATGGATTGAAAATGAATTAGAATTATTAAGAGAAGAAGTGGATGCTAAGGAAAATAAGGATGATGAACAGTTCACAAAGTATATTAAGGAAAGAACTGCTTACATTAACAAGGAAGCTAAGCGTCAAGAAAAGGAAGCTCTTCGTACCTATGGTAATGAATTCTACAAGAATGATCCAACAATTTCTCCATTAAGAGGTGCTCTTGCCGTTTTCGGCTTAACTATTGATGATATTGAGGCATTATCTTTCCATGGTACTGGTACAAAGGCTAATGATACTAATGAATCCGAAGTCATTAACAAGCAATTCAAACATCTTGGTCGTAGTAAGGGTAATGTTTGTCCAGCCATCATGCAAAAGTACTTAACTGGTCATCCAAAGGGTGCTGCCGCTTCTTGGATGCTTAACGGTATGCTTCAAGTCATCGAAACTGGTATCATTCCAGGTAACCGTAATGCCGATAATATTGAAGAAAAGCTTCGTAAATTCGAATACATCTACTTCCCATCTCGTTCCATTCATACAGATGGTATTAAGGCTGGTTTATTAAAGTCTTTCGGTTTCGGTCAAGTTGGTGGTGAAGTTTTAGTTATTTCTCCAGATTACGTTTTATCTAGTCTTACAAAGGAAGAATATGACGTCTACTGTAAGAAGAGAGAAGTTCGTCAACAAGCTATGTATAGATACTTACATGAATCTATGACTGAAAATGCTGACTTTGTTCAAGTTAAGGATCATCCACCATACGATGATACAAACGAATCTAGTGTCTACTTAGATCCATTAGCTAGAGCTTCCTATGATAAGAAGGAAGGTACTTGGAAGTTCAGTGGTAAACGTGAAAACTATTCTGATATTTCTGAGAAGGAAGCTAAAAAGATTAAACAAATTCTTCTTTCTGATGCTATAAAGAATAAAAGTGGTAGTAATGATAATAATGGAATTGGTGTTGATATTGAATTAGTTACCGAGGTTCCAATTACCAATGAAAACTTCCTTGAAAGAAATTTCACTAAGGAAGAAATTAAGTACTGTATGAGTAGACCAGATCCACAATCTAGCTTTGCTGGTAGATGGAGTGCTAAGGAAGCTGTTATTAAGGCAGTATCTTCTCGTGCTACTTCTAAGGTTTGGACTAAAGGTGAAGCTGCCCCACTTATTGATATTGAAATTTTACCTGGTGAATCAGGTGCCCCAGTGGTTAAATTTTATAATGATGCTGAAAAAGCTGTTAAAGATGCTGGTATTAACAATGTTAAAGTTACTATTTCTCATTCTGGTGGTTTCTCTTGTGCTATGGCTATGGCTGAATAAATTTGAAAAATAAAAAAAAATTTTTTTTTTTAATATAAATATAAATATAAATATAAAAAATATATATATATATATATTTTTCAATATTTTTGATTTTATTTTTAAAACTCCCTTTAAAAATTGATTACATCAAAATTTCCATAAAATATATTAAAAAATATATTTTTAATATACCATTTTTATTATTTATATTAAATAATATATATATATTATTATTATTATTATTATCATTTTATACTTTTATAATATTATTATAATTATAAAGATATAGGGATATATATAATAATGATATATATATATATAATATAACAAAAACATTATAAAAACAAGAGCATAAACAATCATTATAATATATCATAAAAAATATTCATTATTTCGTCCAATTATATTTAACTAAATCACCAATAAAAGTTTTGATTTTATAAAAATATTTTAGAAAAAAAGAAAAAATTTAAATTTCATATAGTATTATAAAGATATTTTAGTTGAAGCCCAACTATTATAAACATTATAGAGATTAAATAAAATATTAGAAAAATGGGTCAAGAAATATTTACTATTAATAATATATAAATATTAAATTACAATTATAGAATGTAAAAAAAAAGAAGTATTTTTTTTTTCTTAAGAATTAAGATATTAAAAAAAAAAAGTAAAAAAAAAAAAAAAAAGAAAATTTTATTAAAAAGCCAAACCAAACCAAACCAAACCAAAAAATCATATAGAGAAAATTCCATTTCTTAAAATGTAAGCAACCAAAAAAAAAAATCCTCAAAATTCATACTTATTTTGAAAATGACAATAGATTAAGTTCCAGAAAAAAAAAAAAAAAAAAAAAAGAAGAAAAATAAACCAACAAAAAAGAGATTAAAACTACAAAAATAAAGGAAATAATATTTAAAGTAACAATAATTGAAACAAGAATTATAAAAAATATAAATAGAAATAAAAATGAAAAATTTTATTTCTTTAAAATCCTTAATGATGATAATCAAAAAAAAATAAAAATAAATAATAAATTTTTATTATTATTACAAACCAAGCATACAAAAAAAAATATCTAATAATAATTGTAATAATAACAAGTAATAAAAAATCCGAATCCGAATCCAAATCCAAAAAAAAAAATTTTAAGTTCAATTAACAAAATAATAAAAAAAATCCTAAACCTTCAAAAAACATTTTATTTTATCATTCAAGCACATATTTTTTTTTTCTGAGGAATTTACAAAATTATTGAAATAAAGTAAAATATTTTTATCTTAGACAAAAAAAATTATTAACAATAACAGATAATCATTATTTATTGTAACATATATCTTTATATAAATTTTTTATTTTCAAAAAAAAAAAAAAAAAAAAAAAAAAAAATTAATAATTATTTTTAATATTATACTATTTTATTTTTATTATAATTATTTATAAAATTTTTAAAAAGTAATAGTTCTAAAAAAAAAAAATTATAAAGAAAAATATTTTTAAATCTTTTTTTTTTTTTGTTTTAATATTTTTTTTTTAAAAAAAAAAATAGTAGTAGTAAAAAAAAAAAAAAAAAAAAATATTAAAAAAAAAAAAAAAATTTTTAAAAATTTTTATTATTTATAATATATTATTATTTTTTTTTAAATAATAAATAAAATAAAAATTATTAAATAATGGTAATAAAAATAAAAAAAAAAATTTTTTTTATAATAAATAAAAAAAAAAAAAAAAAAAAAAAAAAAAAAAATTAAAATGAATAAAATATTTTTTTTATTTTATTAATTTTTATATTGAAAATAGTGTAAATTTATTTAATTTTTTTTTTATTATTATTGGATTTTTGAATAGTGTACAATAGATCAAAGCAACTATGTTTTTATCTTATTTGGTTTATATTAAAATAAATAATACGATAAGTTATTTATATTATATATAAAAACACTAATACAAACCCTAATTCAGGAATAAGAATTCCTTTTTTTTTTTTTTTTTTTTTTTTTTTTTTTTTTTTTTCAAGAAAAAAATAAAAAAAAAATTCCTGTAATTAATAAATGAATAAAACCTACATGTATTTTTTAAAATAAAATTTATTAAAGTTTTGGAAGTGTATTCTCTTCCCTGTCTAAAAAAAAAAAAAAAAAAAAAATAAATGAATAAATAAAAATAAATAAAGTTTAAAATTTGTAATAATTGCAGCCATAAAAAAAAAAAAAAAATTTATCGTTTCGATCTAGACACTTTTTGACAACCGTAGGTCTAATGATATACTATACAAATTGATCCTAATGTAAAAATCATTCATTACAAATAGAAACATAATATTAGTAAGGAATTCCGCAAGCCCCATAACATTTGAAAATGGTATAAATTTAAGTGTAAAAATACATTATAATTATATTTAAGATTAAAAAAAATATATATATAATATAATATATATAAATGTATCAAATGAAAAAAAAAATATATATATATATATATTAAATATTTAATAATAAAATATAAAGTTAATATTTAAGTTTATTTATTTGGATATTTTCGGTTAAGGTTAACAGAGATTTTAAATTTATAATTTTTTTTTTTGTTCAGTATATAATAAATCCATTTCTTTTTTTTTTTTTTTTTAAAAAAAAAAAAAAAAAAAAAAGTTATGGGAAAAATTTTTTTATTTTTTTATTTAATTTTATTAACTAAAATTTATTTTCATAAGAACATAAGGAGTGTACTAATAATAATTTTTTTTTTAATTAAAATGACTTTAGTTCCATTATAGATTCTATTTTTAGTGTTTTTAAATTTAATATTCTATTGAAATATATATAGCCAAAAATACTTTATTACAAAGTTCAACAACATATCTTGAAATCAATTAATATATTATCTTTATTTTATCTTTATTTTATTTTTTTTTAAATTTTCATTATAAAATATGAAAAAAAAAAAATTAAAAAATAATTTTTATTATTGCCTTTTTTTTTTTTTTCTCTCTTCTTTTAAAGTATTTACTAAGGAAGAGGAAAATATATATATATATATATATATAATTTTTTTTTTTTTCAAAGAAAAATTTTTAATTTCAAGAACTTTTTTGAACTTTTTATAATTTTTTTTTTTTTTATATATATACTTTATTATTATTATTTTTTTTTCTTCAACAAAACTATTTATTTAATTATTAATTTTAAGGAAAAAAAATAATAAAAAAAAAAAAGTTATAGTAAAATTTATATTAATATATTAATATAAATAATAGATATATTTATTATATTAAATATATATATATATATTTTAGTTATACTATTAAAGTAATAATTTAACTTTCTTATATATATTGAAATACATAACAATATATTCAAATAATCTGTTTAAAATCAAAACTGTTCTATTTAATAAATTATTCATATTAAGATTACTTATATATATTTATATATTTTTTTTTTATATTTATTTAATAATATTAACAATATATAAATAATAAAAAGTTATGATTTAATATATATTTTTATATATAGATATAATATATATTGTAATATATTATCTTTATTTAAAACAAAAATACAAATATTTAAAATTATTATTGTAAAATATATTAATTTTATAAAAAAAAAAATTTTTTTTATGGTTAAATTTTGTTAAATTCTTTTTTTTATATATATATAAAGAATTTTTTTTATTAGATAAAATATTATAAAAATTATGACTTTTTTTTTTTGGACATAACAAGAGGGAAGGATAATAGGACCTACAATATTTCCAATAAACATATTAGATTCTCATTGGATTCTTTACTGCCTCTCTCTAAGCAAGGTTAATATGAAAAGACATTCCCTATATGCCGTATTATAAGACGGGCTTTTTTTTTCAATGATCTCTTAAACCATCATCGAGGGTGGAACAACTGTACTAGTCCATTCAGAGATAAAGTACTCTCTAAAATCGTAACTATATAGTCTAGCAATACTTTAATTCATATTAAAGAGGATATAATTAAAGATATATATATATATATATATATTTTTTTTTCTATAAGTTACAATCAGTAAAAAAAAAAAAATAATAATAATAATTATGGTAAATACTATTTGATAATATAAATATTTCATTCAAATAAAGAAAATAAAGTGTAAAAAATTGTAATAGTAAAAAAAAAAAAAAATAGATTTTTATACTATTACTTAAAGTTTTTTTTTTTTTATTTTTTTTTTATTCCTTAAATAATTAAGGAATTCTCTTATATATTAACAAATTACCATATAAAAATAGTTTTTTTTTTTTTTTTTTTTTAATTTGTATTGAATTATAGAAAAAAAAAACTCTTATAAATATTTTATTAGTGTATCTGCTTTTATTTTTTATTTTTTATTTTTTTTTTTTAAATTTGCGAATACTTTATTTTAGTAATTGAATGACATTAAAATTTTAATAGATATAATACAAAAAAAAAAAAAAAAAAAGAAAAAAAAAAAAAGATTAGTAAATAAAAATATTTTCATATTGATTATTTATTGAAAAATCAGTTTTTTTTTGTATTTATTTAATATTAGACATCATTGTTTTTAAATTTTAATGGACATAACCAAGTAAAATAAATTTTATGATAAAGTTATATATAAATTATTATATTGCTATATATTGTAATTATATATTATATATATTATTTTTTTAAGTTGGAATAAATAAAAATTATATTATTTAAATATTAATATTTATTCCAATTTAAAAAAAAAAAAATAATTATAAAAAATATATATATATATATAATAGAATAATATATATATATTAAGGAATAAAAATATATATATATAAATAAATTAAAAAAAAATATAAAACTATTATTTTATAATTTTCAAAAAATATTATCAATTAAAATTTTTTAAAAATTGAAATTTCACCAATAATATCACATTTATTTAAGATCTTTTAAAAAATAATAATATTTAATATAAATAATTTTTATATATATGATAAATTAGTTCTTTTTTTTTTTTTTTATATTTATATTTTTAATTAAATATAAAAAATAAATATATAAAGAACCTTTTTTTTTTTTTTTTTTTTTTTTTTTTTTTTTTTTTTGCTTTTGCTTTTTCTTTACTTTTTTATAATATAAATAAATAATTACCAACCTCCAAATTATTAATACTTGGAAAATATAGAATGAATAGACCAAATTAAATTTAAAATAAATATTAGAATATGGAAAGAAGTAAAGTTCACTCTCCTATTTGTCCTATTTGTAATATTTATAATAAGGAAATTGTTTGTCAAAAATGTGTTAATGAAAAGTAAAGAAAAATGATAATAATAAAAATTAAATATAAATGATAATAATAATAATTAAATAAATAAATAAAATGTTTACTCATTTGTTATATATTATTAATTCTATAAATTTCATTAACAATATTATATTTAAAATTATATTATAATAAAAAAAAAAATTTAAATAAAATATATAGTAATATGAAATTTTACTCAGAAATTCAAAAATATATATCAAAAATAAATCAAATTCAAGAAGACGTTAAAGGAAATAAATATGCTAAATCGATAAATAAGAAAAGTAATTTAATAATCGAAATAACTGAAGTTGAAAAAAAAATTCAAAAATTAAAAAAACAAATCGAGACATGTAAATTTTCCATTAAAACTTTTTAATTACTATATATGCTAAAATGAAAAAATATTATTTTTTTATTTTATTTTATTTTATTTTAATTAATTTTATTTTAAATTAATAATTAATATTGGGGAAAAAATATATATATATATATGTATGTATATTGATATATACTAGGTAAAGAAGAGATTAGCAAAAAACAAAAAAATAATGATAATAAAAAAAAAAAATTATCGAAAAGTGAAAATCAATTGAATTATACAGAAAAAACTGTTTTTTTTGAATATAGGAAAAGTTTAGAACTATTTAATAAACAAAATAGTTTGTTAAAAGAAACTCGTACGCCTTTAATACATGAACTCACAAAGATTTTTGGAATTCGTAAAATATAACTTATCTTCTATAATTAATAATATTATGAACAAAATATTAACTATATTATGTATATAAATTATTTTGCTTTTAGCACTGAAAGAAGAACAAAATCTTTTGAATACCTATTACATTTTAGACCATTCATTTCCTCCCATAAACGAAATTAAGAGTAATTATTTTTTTAAAATTATTATTTTCAATTCAATTTATATTTATCATTATATACTAATAATTATTTATCATTATATACTAATTATTTAATTAATTTTTTTTTTTTTTTTTTTTTTTTAAATATATAATTTATGTATTGTTTTCTGTAATTACAATTAAATTTATATATATATTTAATTATTATCAAAATTTTATTTAGATTATCGTCCTGAAAATATTAATGGATCCATACAATGTATAATTCAATATGTTATATTATTATCTCGTTATCTTGATGTTAAACTCCCATTCTCATTACATTATCAAGGTGAAGGATCTTACGTTGAATGTCATTTCTATAAATGTACATGGTATAATCACTTTTTTTCATTTTTTTTTCCAAAAAAAAAAAAAAAAAAAAAAAATTTATTTATTATTTATTATTTTTTATTTATTATTTATTATTTATTATTATTTTTTCTTATTAAAATATTAAAATTATTTTTATACCGATCTTTTTAATATATAATTAATTTTATTTTATATTTAATTTAACTTTTTTTTTTTTTTTTCATGGGAATAGTTATGTCTCTTTACATTACTCTAAAAAAATAATTGAAGAATTTTTAACTGGTCTTTCAATGCTATGTTATGATATTATTTATTTATGTTATACTCAGAATGTTATACTTCAAGAAAAAAATATATTAAATATTTTGGAATGTATTTATAAATGTATAAAGTCTCCAGATTTAGGACAGTAAGTATTATATTTATGATTTAATTGTACCATATTATATATTTATATTTAAAATAATAATAATAATAATAATAGTAACAACAACAACAACAACAATAATAATAATAATAATAATAATAATAATAATAATAATAATAATAATAATAATAATAATAATTTACTAAAAAATAATAATAAAAAAAATTAAACATTATATAATACTTTGTAGTGAAATAACTGGAAGAAAAGTTTCTTTCATCACTTTAAATGATACTTTAAAAAATTTATATAATTTGGAATTCTCACGTATCATAAAATTAATATTTTTAAATGCTGAAATTCAAATACCTAAAAAATGTTTTGAAACTCTTAAAGATAATATTGAAAATAATACATCAGAAAATAAGCATAAGGAAAATTTTAATTATGAAGTCACTGATATAGATGATGAATATTTATTGATAGAAGTACCTTCAAGTACTAATTATGATGATTTCTCAATAAATAAGTATAAAACTTTTACGAATGTCAATGAAAAAACAAGAAAACAAAGACTAATAGAGTTTTTAAGTTACGTTTTCAATGAACGTTTTTCTTATACAGATCTTGGTGAATTTATCTTAATAAATAATTAAGAATCAATTATATAATAATGACTAATGCTACCTCCCCTTCTTTCATACATGGGTTTTTACCTGATATAGTATTATTATTATTTTTTTTTTTATATTTTATTTTTTTGTTTTATTATTTTTTTTTATTATTATTATATTATTATTTTAATTATTTTCATTATGAAAAAGTCATATTTTAAATTTTAATCATAATTATTATTAACCATAAATAAAAAATAAAATGCTATAAATTTTTTTTTTTTTTTTTTTTAAATAATATTAAACAATTTTAATCCATATTATTAATTTTTCAATATATGTTAGTGAAATTTTAAAAAATTTTAAATATATTTTACCATTAAAAAAAAATAATAATAAATAAATAAATTCAATAAAAAAAAATTAAATAAATAAATAAATTCAATAAAAATTAAAAAATTAATTTTATATAAACCATTTTATTTTATTATATATATATATATATAATTTTTTTTTTTTTTTTTTTTTTTTTTTTGATTCAAATATTTTAGATCGAAATTATAAAAAAAGTTTTTTTTTTTTTTTTTTTTTTTTATTGATTGTGTAACATTTAATAAATAAATTTGACTTTCTGTATCAAAAAATTTTGATTAATTTCAATGTATTTATTTCATTAAAAAAAAAAAAAAATAAAAAATAAAAAATAAAAATTTTATTTTTATTTAATAATAAAATTAATTAATTATTTTATAATTACTTGTTTAAAATTTCAATACATGAATATTATTTATAAACACAAAATATAGTAAATTTAGATATAATAAAATAAATTCAATAATTTCAACTTTTTATTTATTTGATTTCAAAACTTTAATAATATCTTATTATAATTTCAATAATAAAATAAAAATCAAAAAGTAATTTATATTTTATTTGTTCTGTTTGTTTGTCTTAATAACTTGTTTAATTTTTATTTTAATAATATTTTTTTGTTTTTTATTTTATTTTTTTTTTTTTCCTTTTTAATAATATATCAAAATTAATTAATTATTATTAATTTATAATTTATTATTATATTGGAAAAAAAAAAAAAATATATATATATTATTATTATTATTATTATTATTATTATAATTGTTTTTCAAAATTTCTTATAGCAATTAAGTTTTAATTCTTTTATTATTATTATTATTATTATTATTATTATTAAACTTGAAAAACATTTATTTTTCTTCTTTTTTTTTTTTTTTTAATAAATTTATTTAAAAAAATTTCATTTGTTCTTTTTTTTTTTTTTTTTTTTGTTATGGTGATAAGGTGATTATGAAGGAAATATTTACTCCTTGATTCTCATTCCCTTTCCATGTCCTTTTCTATGTCCTTTATATGGTGGTTTGAAGTCAGAATTATCTCCTTTGTCATTTCCTTTATGTGGGAATTTTGGATAATCTTCATTTTTATCATGTGATGAAGTTGGTGGCGGAAAATCTTGTTTATCATTATCATTATCATTATTATCTTCAAAATCTTCATATAGTGGTGGTGGGAAATCATGCTCTCTGCTTTCCTCCCAATGATGACGATGTCCTGGTGGTGGTGGTGGGAAATCATGCTTTCTACCTTCTTCCCAATGATGACGATGTTCTGGTGGTGGTGGTGGGAAATCATGCTTTCTACCTTCTTCCCAATGGTGACGACGTCCTGGTGGTGGTGGTGGAAAATCATGCTTTCTACCTTCTTCCCAATGATGACGATGTTCTGGTGGTGGTGGTGGGAAATCATGCTTTCTACCTTCTTCCCAATGATGACGATGTTCTGGTGGTGGTGGTGGGAAATCATGCTTTCTACCTTCTTCCCAATGGTGACGACGTCCTGGTGGTGGTGGTGGGAAATCATGCTTTCTACCTTTTCCCCAATGATGACGATGTTCTGGTGGTGGTGGTGGGAAATCATGCTTTCTACCTTCTTCCCAATGATGACGATGTTCTAGTGGTGGTGGTGGTGGGAAATTATGCTTTCTACCTTTTCCCCAATGATGATGATGTTCTGGTGGTGGTAGTGGGAAATTATGCTTTCTACCTTTTCCCCAATGATGATGATGTTCTGGTGGTGGTGGTGGGAAATCATGTTTTTTACCTTTTCCCCAATGATGATGATGTTTTGGTGGTGGTGGTGGTGGGAAATCATGTTTTCTACTTTCCTTCCATTCAGAGAATGAATTATCTTCTGGTGAAAAATCATTCATATCTTCCTTCATTCTAGAAAATGAGTAACTTTCAGGAGGAGGATAAACAAGCTGATCATTATCATCTCTCCAATAAACATGACCTCTTAAATCATATTTATGTCTAAATGGAGGTGGTGGATATCTTCTTTTTCTACCCATATATCCATGATGATGATGGTGATGATGATGGTGATGATGATGACGATGTTGACGATGATGTGGTTTTTTAAATTTGTCGTAGCATCTACATGTACAATGCTTTAAAATATTACTATCTTTGTCTTTACTATCATTATCATCTCCAGGTTGAGAAGTGGGTGCTTGTTCTTCACTAGTCGTAGTAATAGCCTCGGAAGTAGTACTAGTAGTAGTAGTAGTAGAGATTATTTCTGTAGTAATTATTTCGCTTTCAATTTCTTCTTCATTATCTGAATTTACATTTTCATATTCTGCTTCAAATTCATTAATAATATCTTCCTTTTCATTATTATTATCACCATTAGATGGAACATCTACACAATGGCAAGAGCAACTTTCAAAATCTTTACCTTTTTTGTAATTCTTACCTCTATTTTTTCTCTTTTTAAAGATATCATAATTATCTTTTAAATAAAAATCATCTTGAATGAAATCAGTTTTATCTTCAATTCCACTTTTATCGTAAATTTCAGAATTAAAATTTAATACCGCTTCTTCATTATTAGATTGATTAGTTAAGATTTCAGATTTAACTAATGGAAACACTGTTAATAATAAATATAAAATGATTTTTTTATTCATTTTGTATTATTATTAAAGTGTTTAATTCCTCTATTTATAAAATAACTTATTATCTTATTAAAAAATGTTAATTTATAAAAGATTTTAAAGTATTAAAATAATATAATATTATTTGTTATTTTTTTTAATTTTATATTTTAATTATTATTATTATTATTATTATTTTTTTTTTTTTTTTTTTTATATTTTATTTTTTTTTTTAAAAAAAATAATGAAATGACTGAAAACACTACCTATATATTTAAAGGAAAAATTCTTTTATTAAATATTTTATTTTCTTGAATATTAAATTAAAATAATATATACATATATGATATTTGTCAAGAAAAATGAGTTGGTAAATAATTATATTAAATTGACTAATGTATTATAATTATTTAATATTGTAATACTTTAAATTATTTTAATAGTTTATTATTTTCATTATATTTTATTCTATATTTTAAATTCCATTGCTTGCTTTTTATTGGTTGATTCTTGGCAATTCTATTTAAAATTTTATTTAAATAATTTTTAATATATAAATAATATAAAAAGTGTTAGAAATAAAGGAAATAAAGTTTAAAATATTAAATAATATTTTTTTTTTTAATAATTATATATCTTAATAAATATTTATTGTGTAAAAATTCATTATTACTTTATGTAATCATTATGTATGATAATATAAAACAAATATGTCAACATATTTGTATATTTGAATATATATATATTCAGATATTAAATTTATATCTTATTATAATCATTTATATTATTATATATTTTATATTATTATTTATATTATATTTCTTGTATATTTCTTAATTATTAAAATATACTTTTTTAATTAGTTTGTATTATTTATATATTATTCATATTAAAATAAAAATATATATATTATATTCTTATTCATTATATTTATTTATAATAATTATATATTATTAATACTTTAATACTTTACAGTATAATTAATATTATTTTTATTCTTGTTTTCTTTG
Source organism: Neocallimastix lanati (nom. inval.) (assembly GCA_016946835.1). NCBI lineage: Eukaryota > Fungi > Neocallimastigomycota > Neocallimastigomycetes > Neocallimastigales > Neocallimastigaceae > Neocallimastix > Neocallimastix lanati (nom. inval.). The sequence goes on from JACVTC010000123.1 coordinate 251,203, forward strand.
ATAGAAACAATATTGTAATTATATAATAATAAAATATTAATAAATATAAATATATATAAAACTCAAGTATTAAACCAGCTACAACAAAAAGAATATCACATTAATGATGATATAAAACAAATATGTGTAGTAACATATTTGTATATTTGAATATTTATATATTCAGATATTAAATTTATATCTTATTATAATAATTTATATTATTATATTTATTATATATTTTAAATTATTTATATTTTACATTATTTATATTTTGTTTATATTATTTATATTTCTTATACATATTTCTTTAATATTTTAAAATAAAAAGTATAATTTAATATTTAAGTTTATATAATTAATATAATAGTTTATATTATTTATATATTATTCATATTAAAGTAGTATTACATTCTTATTTATTATATTTATTTATAATAACTATATATTATTAATATTTTACAGTATAATTAATATTTATTCTTTTTCTTGGGTAGAAATAATATTGTAATTATAAAATAATAAAATATAAAATAATAGAATATAAAATATATAAAATATAAAATAATAAAATAATAAAATATAAATTATAAAATATAAATTATAAAATATAAATTATTATAAAATAAAGAATATCATAATTATAAATTATTATAAATTTCTATATTTATATTAAAATGTACCATTAATTTATTTAAGAAAAGTATTATTCAAATTAATTTTATATATTTTTTTATTATAAAAAATTATCTAATCACTGTAATTAAAATTTAATGTTTATTTTTAATTATAATTAAATATAACTTCTTAATATATATTTAATAATTTTCTTAGTTATTTTATTTTTGACAACCTCAAATAATTATATTATTAAAGTTTTATATAATAATATTATTATATTATTAATTTTAATTTAATATCAAAGAATAACAAAAAAAATCTTTCCTCCGAAGAGGAATCCACTCAAGATATGCGTGTCATCCTTGCACAGGGAGCCATGCTAATCTTCTCTGTATCGTTTCCAATTTTAATAGATGTCACAATTCCAAAGGAATTGGACAATAATATGTTAAAACATTTTATTTATAAATATATTTATTTTTAATAAAATAATAATTTACGATTTATTTTTAAATTAAATTGATTGGATAATATAATCTTAACTAATTATATTATACATATATATATAATGTGACTCTATAAATAAAAATATGAAAAAAAAAAGAATATCATTTATATTATACAAAATATTTATTATTTATATTAATTATGGCTTTACATATATATATATATTTGAATATTCTAAAAAATAACAGAACTTCAAAAAAAAAAAAAAATTTTAAAGTATTTCTCTCTCAAATTTATATGAAATTATATTAAAAAAAAAAAAAAAAAAAAATTAATAAATTTATATATTTATTTATTTAATTTCTATGAAAAAAAAAAAAAAAATTATGTATATCAAATATAAAGAATATTATATAAATATGACTTGATATAAAAACTTCAAAAAAAAAAAAAAAAAAAAAAACTAATGTTGGGTATTTCTATTAATTATATAAGTAAGTTTATAGAATTTTTTATTCTTTTTTTTTATTTATTTAATTTAATTTAATTAAAAAAAAAAAAAACCCAACATTAGTTCATTTTTTTTATTTTGTTTTATTTTATTTAATTTTATTGGGGAGGTTGCATTACTCCAATTTTCACGTGATATATATAAATATGTGGCTATAGCTATATTATTCTACAAAATATTATTTTATTGTATTATTTTGTTACTTCAATTTTTAAATTAATTATTAAGTGAATAATTAAATAAATCATATAATGGTTAGATTTTATGATTTTAATTCTTTTATTTAAATGTTATTAATAAAAGAATTATAAAAAAGATAAATGTTATTAATAATTATTCTTTTATTTAAATGCTATTAATAAAATAAATATATAAAAATATAAATGTTATTAAAAATGTAAATGTTATTAATAATAATTCTTTTATTTAATGTTATTAAAAAAAAAAATAATAATTATAATGATATAATTATTAATTATACAAACAATTATTTATTTAAACTGTATAAATTTAATAAGTTTTATAAATTAAGTTTTTGAATGACAGAATTTTGTTTATTTCGTTTGGTCATTCCCTATTTCTTAATTATTTATTATAAAGTAATATTTATATTATATTATTTAAATCAGTTAAACAATCAAACCACAAATTAATAATATTATTTCTATCACATTTAACATCAATTAATTTGGCTTCAATGTTTTTGTAGAGTTCAATTAAGACACTGATTTCATTAGCTTTTTTTTTATTTTCCAAATTCCTCTTATTTTTCTTTGATAATCAATAATATGATAAATGTTCAAGTTCATTTAATTTATCTATTAATTAATAATAAGATGGTTTTGTTGGAAATAAATTATTTAAATAATTATTGAGTGATTCTGAGGCATTGTTATATTTCCATATTATTATAATAATTCCAAATTTTCATATCATAATCAACTAAATATGTTTTATAAAAATATTCTAAAAATTTTAAAAATTGACAATAATTATTTTTAATAGATTTAATTTTTATTATAACATAAATATCAAATATGTATTCAGGATTTATAAATGGTAAATTTGAAATAGCTTTATAATAAATAAATATATTATTATCATTTTTTACTTCATTATAGCATAGTTTATTTTTTTTTCAATCTAGTGATTTTTTATAATGTCAAATGCAATATTTAATATTTGTATTAGGAAATATTGTTTTTGCTGCTTTAGATATTCCCCTTTCAAAATCACAATGCAAATTTTTTGGTTCAATTATCATATTATTATTATTACATGTATTAGCATTTTTTATTTTTAATTTTTCAAATAATATTTTATATGTTTCTTGTTCTTTATTTTTTAATATTGAAAAAGAAGTAGTGTAAAAATTATCTAATTCTTTAACATAAGTTCTTGTAATAAATATTTGATAACTAAATTTAGGGGCAATAAAATATGTATCATCAACAAATATATCATCGTTATATTCTCTAAATAGTTTTAATTGAAAAGGGATTGAAAAATTATTAAATTAGAATTTTTGAATTTCATAAAATTTTTACCTCGCTTTGTTTTATAATATTCAGATTCACTAGGAATTTCAGCAAATGTTGTTACATTGGATGGTAGTTTTTTATTTAAATTTCATGATATGTGGGATTTAATTGAATTATATTCTGGACATATAAGTCTCATTTTCTTTAGAAATTTTATTATACAGTGGTTTTATTTTTATACCAAAAGGAATTGAACTTTTTTCAATTCCATCTTTAATTTTATGTTTCATCATAGATAGAGATACATCGTATTCTTTTTCAGGATGATTATGTGAATTATCATATTTTAAGATTTCTTTCTTATCATTTAAAATAATAAAAAATTTACATTTATTTATTTTTTTATATTCGGTATATTTATAAACTTTGGAAATATCTTTTTTTTATATATGAAAAATTAAACTTATATTTTTTATTAATAATAATTTGCTCTTTTCCTTTCTTAGACTCACATAATTAATTAGATTTTCTTCCATTTCTTTATTTTTATAACTATTTTTTAATTATATAATTAAAATTATTATATTAATTATCCAATATTATTCTTAATATTAATTTTGAAAAATTAGTTTTTCAATTATATGTAAAAAAGATAAATAAATAAATAAAGAATGTAATAATATAAGTACAAGTATATAAAATAAAATAAAATAAAATAAAATAAAATAAATAGTAGAATAATAAATATTAAAGTACAGATTGAATAAAATAAAATAAAATAAAATAAATAGTAGAATAATAAATATTAAAGTACAGATTGAATAAAATAAAATAAAATAAAATAAATAGTAGAATAATAAATATTAAAGTACAGATTGAATAAAATAAAATAAAATAAAATAAAATAAATAGTAGAATAATAAATATTAAAGTACAGATTGAATAAAATAAAATAAAATAAAATAAATAGTAGAATAATAAATATTAAAGTACAGATTGAATAAAATAAAATAAAATAAAATAAATAGTAGAATAATAAATATTAAAGTACAGATTGAATAAAATAAAATAAAATAAAATAAATAGTAGAATAATAAATATTAAAGTACAGATTGAATAAAATAAAATAAAATAAAATAAATAGTAGAATAATAAATATTAAAGTACAGATTGAATAAAATAAAATAAAATAAAATAAATAGTAGAATAATAAATATTAAAGTACAGATTGAATAAAATAAAATAAAATAAAATAAATAGTAGAATAATAAATATTAAAGTACAGATTGAATAAAATAAAATAAAATAAAATAAATAGTAGAATAATAAATATTAAAGTACAGATTGAATAAAATAAAATAAAATAAAATAAATAGTAGAATAATAAATATTAAAGTACAGATTGAATAAAATAAAATAAAATAAAATAAAATAAATTGTAGAATAATAAATATTAAAGTACAGATTGAATAAAATAAAATAAAATAAAATAAATAGTAGAATAATAAATATTAAAGTACAGATTGAATAAAATAAAATAAAATAAAATAAAATAAATAGTAGAATAATAAATATTAAAGTACAGATTGAATAAAATAAAATAAAATAAAATAAATAGTAGAATAATAAATATTAAAGTACAGATTGAATAAAATAAAATAAAATAAAATAAAATAAATAGTAGAATAATAAATATTAAAGTACAGATTGAATAAAATAAAATAAAATAAAATAAAATAAAATAAAATAAAATAAAATAAAATAAAATAAAATAAAACAAAATAAAATAAAATAAAACAAAATAAAATAAAATAAAATAAAATAAAATAAAATAAAATAAAATAAAATAAAATAAAATAAAATAAAATAAAATAAAATAAAATAAAATAAAATAAAATAAAATAAAATAAAATAAAATAAATATTGAACGTAATAATATAAAAGTACAAGAATATAAAATAAAGTAGAATAAATATTTATTGTTATTTTTTATTAAATTTAAATATATAAGTAAAAAAATCATCTATATTTAATGAGATTATTAACAATTAATAATATTGTTTTATATATTAAATTACATCATTAATTGAATATAATAAAAATGTAAAAATTTTTCATTTCGAAACCATTGATCTTTAATATTCTTTAATAAAAAATAATAATAGATATTTATTTTATTTTATTTTATTTTATTTTATTCAATCTGTACTTTAATATTTATTATTCTACTATTTATTTTATTTTATTCAATCTGTACTTTAATATTTATTATTCTACTATTTATTTTATTTTATTAATTTAAAATACTTATATTATTACATTATTTATTTATTTATTTATACATTTATTTATTTATACATTTATTTTTTTAACATATAATTGTATTGAAATTTTTTATGGCGTTAACAAAAGCCATTAAAAATAAATGGCGTATTGAAAATTTGTATTATAAAAATTGGCGAAATGCACCACATTCATTATTTTTTTTTGAATTTATTTAAAAAAAATTCCCAACATTAGTTCATTTTTTTTTTTTAATTTTATTTTATTTAATTTTATTTTATTTTATTCACTGTACTTTAATATTTATTATTCTACTATTTATTTTATTTTATTAATTTAAAATACTTATATTATTACATTATTTATTTATTTATTTATACATTTATTTTTTTTTACATATAATTGTATTGAAAATTTTTATGGCGTTAACAAAAGCCATAAAAAATAAATGGCGCATTGAAAATTTGTATTATAAAAATTGGCGTATTCATTTTTTTTTTTTTTTTTAAATTTAATTAAAAAAAAATACCCAACATTAGTTCTTTTTTTTTTTTTTTTAATTTTATTTTATTTATTTTTATTTTTTGAATTTAATTTTTGTGCTTATTTGTTATACTCATTTAAATAAGAAAAAAAGTTTAATTAAAAAAAAAAATATATAAACTATTTTTTTTATATATTCAATAAAAAAAATTATCTAATATAATTTTTTTTTTAGAGATAAAATCAGTTTCAATTATTTTTTATTAAACTTTATTATAGGAAAAATAAATTTATATTAAATTATAATTACATATATATTATAAATATTACTTCTATATATATGTAATTTAAATCAAGCTAAAATAAAAAAAAATAATTAATTATAAAGAATATCTTTTTTTTTTATTATTAAAAATTAATATATAAATTCAATATATTTAAATATAATCAAAAATCTTAAAACGTATTAAATCTATTAATGAAAATAAAATAATAAATCAAAGTTTCCTTCTTTCAATTTTAAATAATTTTTATAGCAATCTTTTATATAATTAATACAATAAATAAATAAAAGGTAAGATAGGGTTAAAATGAAATGAGATAAAATGAAACAAATAAAATAAAATAAAATAAAATAAAATAAAAAGAATATAATAAAATAATATAATTAAAACAATATATTTCAATGAAAAAATCAAAGAAAAAGAATATTAATTTTATTATGAAATTTTTTTTTTTTTAAAAAAAAAAAAAAAATTCATAATAAAATAATAATAATAATAATAATAATAATAATATATATATATATATATATATAATAAATTATTACATCTATATATTTTAAAATGAATAATTACAATTAAGTTTTCTCGATATAATTGTAATTGTAAATCATATCAATATTTATCAATAATTAATTATGAATAAACAAATCATAATATAAATGTTAAATTATAAAACATAAAATATAAAAATAAATTATATAATTAATTAAAATAATTATGTTTTTTTAATTTTTTTTCAATTAAAACAATATTTCTTTCATATATTCTAATTTTTGGTCATATATTATATAATATCATCTTTTAATAATTAAATACAGAAAGTATTATCAAATGACTCTTCAAAAAGGTGATAATCATATTATCATTTTAATAAAAATTAAATAATATATTCCAAAATTAAAATTATAAAAATTAATTATCATTTTATATATTTTATCTTTGATATTTAATTTAATCAAATAAGACGTTTATATTGTTTCTGCTGTTCGTACACCAATCGGTGGTTTAAGTGGATCCTTATCTCAATTTAGTGCCGTCCAACTCGGTTCCATTGCAATCAAAGGTATATTAATTTTACAGTAATTATAGTAATTATCTCAAGATAAATATCATTTAAAGTATAATAATCGAATTATTTAATCCTGTAAAATAATTAAAATAATTTATAAATATATAATTTTTTTTTTCTCAATTTCAATAATATATATTATTTTTATAAAAAAAATAAAAAAATTCAATTTTAAAATTTAATTATTAATATTGTATAATATAATAATATTAATAAAAAAAAAATAGGTGCTTTAGAAAAGGCTAATGTTAAGCCAGAAGAAGTTCAAGAAGTTTTCTTTGGTAACGTCTTAACCGCAAACCTTGGACAAAACCCAGCTCGTCAAGCTGCTTTAGGAGCCGGAATTCCAAATACAGTTGTTTGTACAACTGTTAACAAGGTTTGTGCTTCTGCCATGAAAGCTTCTATTCTTGGCGCTCAATCTATTATTATAGGTGAAAACGATTTAGTCGTTGTCGGAGGACAAGAATCTATGACAAATACACCATACTATATTCCAAAAGCTAGAAGTGGTTGCCGCTATGGTAATCAGCAATTAGTTGATGGTATCATTCAAGATGGTCTTTACGATGTTTATAATCAATACCAAATGGGTGTTGCTGCTGATGCTACTGCTGCTGAATTCAATATTTCAAGAGAAGAACAAGTAATTATTAGTTATAATGATTAATTTAATTAAAGTTTTTTTTTTTAAAAAAAAAAAAAATAATAAAATATCTTAAATATTAATTAATGATTAATATCAACTTATTATATTATATATAACATATTATTATAACTAATAAAAAAAAAAAAAAAAAAAAAGGATGATTTTGCTATTAGAAGTTACAAACTTTCTCAAGAATCTACTGCTAATGGTTTAATTGATGATGAAATTGTTCCAGTTGAAATTCCAGCTACTAAGAGAACTCCAGCTTCTACTGTTACTGTAGATGATGAAATTAATCATGTAAGTTAAAATAAAATAAACTATGAATATAATCATTTTTAATTTATGTTTTTTTTTTTTTTTTTTTGATATTTACTATTAATTTTATTTTTAATTTTTTTTTTTTATATAAATTTTTATTAACATTTTTTATTTTTTATTATGTTGTTAATTCGTGTAATTATAAATATTTAAAATTAATTTAAACTAACATAACATAATAACATATATATATATATCAATAACAAAAAAAAATAATGATATAAATTAAAAACAAACAAACAAAAAAAATAAAAAAAAATAAAAATAATAAATACAAATTAGCTTAATGAAGCTAAATTAAGAACTGTCAGACCAGCTTTTGTTACTGATGGTACTGTTACTGCTCCAAATTCATCTACTATTAGTGATGGTGCTGCTGCTATAGTATTAGCTTCAAAGGAAAAGGTTGAAGCTTTAGGTTTAAAGCCAATTGCTAAAATTATTGGTTGGGGTGAAGCCGCTCATGATCCAGCTCACTTCACTACTGCACCATCTTTAGCTATTCCAAAAGCTTTAAAGCTTGCTGGTAAAACTCAAGATGAAATCGATTTCTTTGAAATTAATGAAGCTTTTGCTGTTGTATCTCTCGTTAACAGTAAAATCTTAAATATACCAATTGAAAAATTAAATGTCTTTGGTGGTGCTTGTGCTAGAGGTCACCCACTTGGTTGTTCTGGTGCTAGAATTATGGTTACTTTAATCAACGTATTAAAAAAGAAGGGTGGTAAGATTGGTTGTGCTGCTATCTGTAATGGTGGTGGTGGTGCCTCTTCTGTTGTCCTTGAATTAGTTTAGATTTAAATAAAAACAAGAAAAAAAAACAAAAAAAAAACAAAAACGAAAAGAAAAGAAAAGAAAAGACAAAATAATTAGTAATTATAACTTATAAATCAATGATTTATACATATTAAAAAGAATTTTTTTTTTTCATATTTTATTATTATAACATATAGTAAATATTTCAATTATTTATAAAGTAATCAATTTTTTTTTTTTTTTTTAAAAAAAAAATAAAAAATAAAAAAAAATTAAAAATATATTATCAAAAAAATAAAATAAAATTAAATAAAACATTTAATAATCCTCCTTATAAAGCTTACAATAATATAAAATATTATTTCAAAAAAAAAAAAAAAAAAAAAAAAAAAAAAAAAAAAAAAAATTATAATATAATTAAATAATTAATAATAGAAAGATTTCAAATATATTTTTTAATCTATCGATTCTTTTTTTTTTTTTTTTTTTTTTTTTTTTTTTTTCGTAAAATCAACTAATGATAATAATTTATTAATTAAAAAAAATTATGCTTTATTAACATTATAATTAATAAAAATAAATAAATAAATAAATAAAATAAAAAAAAAATTAAATATATATAAAAAAATAAAAAATAAAAAATAATAAAATAAATTATTATAATATTATTAAAAAAAAAAAAAAAAAAAAAAAAAATTGATGTTAGGTTATATTATATTAACTTTCGTTTGAGCTATTATTTGATAGGTATTGTAAAATACCAAACTTAATCGAGAGCGTCGACGTCATACTGATAAGGCATAATGATAATACAGGATCATCTTCTATTTCTACGAAGGGTGAATCTCGCCCTATAGTAGTTCAATAAATGATGAATCCGGGGAGAGTTTAGTGGACACTCCACTATCTATTTTCAAGATATTACTTCTAAGGTTTTATTTCTTTTTTTATTTGTTAGGAAGGGAAAAAATTCCCGCATAGTACAACTTGCCGAAATACATAGTATTTTCGAACTTTTTTATTTTTTAATTTTTTTTTTTTTTTTTTTTTTTTTTTTTAAATTTTTTATTTTTAATTTTAAATGTACTTTTCACCTACATGTATTTTTTAAAATAACAATAATAAAGTTTTGGAAAGTGTATTCTCTTCCCTATCTAAAAAAAAAAAATATATATATATATATATATTAACCATATATTTATTTAATTCTAAACTAATTGTTTTAAAGAATGTTTATTTTTTTTTTTTTTTTATCATCACTATAGTTAAACTTGTGTAACGTAACATGAAGAATATCTTATAAAATTTTTAAAATTTACTATTGAAATGATAATATTTTATTTATTTACTTTTTTATTTATTTATTTATTTTTTTTATTATTAATTATTTAAGACTTAATATATATATATATATATATATATTTATTTTATTTTTTATTTCTAAAATAAATAATAATATTAATTACTACTTTAATATTTGTACTTTTTATATTATTTTCATATTATTTTATATTTATTTATTTATTTATTAAATTTATTAATAAAAGTATATTTATATTTTTGGTTTATGTAAATTAAATTAGAGTGTGTGTCATTTCGCAAAATTTCATTTCGGAAAAGTTTCATTTCGCAAAATTTTTTGTGTCATTTCGCAAAAGTTCATTTCGCAAAAGTTTCATTTCGGAAAAGTTTCATTTCGCAAAATTTTAATAAATAGATAAATAAATAATAAAATAAATAAATAAATAAATAATAAAAAAAAAAAATATAAAATATAAAATATAAAATATAAAATATAAAATATAAAATATAAAATATAAAATATAAAATATAAAATATAAAATATAAAATATAAAATATAAAATATAAAATATAAAATATAAAATATAAAATATAAAATATAAAATAAAAAAAAAATAAAAAATAAAAAATATAAAATAAAAAATAAAAAATAAAAAATAAAAAAAAAAAAAATATAAAATAAAAAATATAAAATAAAAAATAAAAAATAAAAAATTAAAAAAATAAAAAATAAAAAATATAAAATAAAATAAAAAAAAAGATAAAATATAAAAAATAAAAAAAATAAAAAAAAATATAAAATATATAATATAAAATATAAAATATAAAATAAAAAAAAATAGATACCATCTAAAATCATCCTAACTTTGTGCTACTTTTAACTCCCTTTTTTATGATGTCCTCATCTTTTTTTTTTTTTTTTTTTTTTTTTTTTTACTGAATTATTTATAAATATTTCTTTTATTAAAAAAATTTATTAGCAATTTAAGATTTTTAAAATACTGCGCAAGGACTTAAAAGGTGTAAAATGATCAATTAATTATTTATATATTATTTTTTAATCTTTATAATAATTATTTTTTAATTATTTTTAATTTTAATAGTTGTATTTTAAATTATTATCCTTTACATCTTTTAAATTATTAATACTTATTTTTTTATATATATAAAATTCTTATATATATTTTAAAAAATTATAAAACGTTTAAAACATATGATAAAATATTTTATTTTTTTAAAGCGTTAATTCTAATGAATATTTATTATTATATAATGTATATTTATTATGTATATGTCCATATATATATATATTTTTTTTTAAAAATTTAATTTTAAAATTTATTTATTTATTATAGTTTTATATATTTATTTTTATTTATTTAGTTTTTTATTTAAATTATATATATTATTTATTTATTTTATTATTAATTTATTTATTTATTAAAAATTTTGCGAAATGACACTTTTCCGAAATGAAATTTTTCAAAATGAAACTTTTTATGTAAATTTTCCGAAATGAAACTTTCCGAAATGAAATTTTGCGAAATGCTCCTCCCCCATTAAATTAATACCCTACATTCACGTGATATGTGCTCGATGTTAAAATTATCATTAGATGTATTATTGTATTAAATAAATAAAAATAACAATATATCAAAATAATAATCAATGATAATATGATAATACTACAGTGGAAATAGAGTTGAAAAGTCGTATTTCCCAAAAATTTTAATAAATAGATAAATAAATAATAAAATAAATAAATAATAAATTTGTTAAAAAATAAATACAAAAGTAAAAAATTTATAAATAATAAATAATTAACTAGTGATTTTTTATTTCATTATTGTAAAAAAAAAAAAAAAAAAAAAAAAAAAAAAATATCTTTTGTCAATATTAAAAAAGCAAACGAATAAAAAAAAAAAAAAAAAAAAAAAAGGTCTACTCATATTGGTAATATCTATAATACTAAATGCTAGGATATTCTTTCCCATAATTATTTCTCTTTTTTGGCCAATGAAATGATTGAAATGACTGACAAATTTTTTTTTTTTTTTTAAGATACTTTATATAAAATTGGAAAATCTATTAATGCTTTTATTCCCCTCAAAATGGAAAGGACAAGCATTCCATTCCCATACTTATATTAAAAAAAAAAAAAAATCTTATTAAAGAAAATTATTTGGCTTACAATAATACTTTAAATTGTGAAAAAGCAAATTAATGAATATATTTTTATGTTTCTTCATGGTGGACCTTTAGCTTCAGATGAGCCACAATTCAACAATTCAATACTGGGGAAGAAAAACATTTAAAAGAACAACGACTTAATGAATTCTAGGTCCAAATGTTCTATATATAGTTAACCCTTTCGGATTACCTCATCAATTCTTTACCAATCGTTAGTAGCTCTCATGAGTTTAACTCTTTGATTGGTATAGTAAAAAAAAAAAAACTCTTCACAACCAAGAAAGTCAACATTGAACCGATATGGCTAAAGAGGAAGAACCTCTATTATTAGTCCACCTAGTACAATTTAACATAAATAATAATAATCGTTCTTTATTAAATGAATCTAATACAGAAATTGAATCTCCTGATAATATTTCTCTTTGTTCGAGGAAGTGTTTAGTGGTTTCTATGTTATCTACTTTTCAGATATTACTCTTTTGTTTTAATTTTTATTAAATATTTTTTGGTAGAAATAATCGCTATTCATATCATAAAACCTTTTAAAACCTTAATAACTTTTTTTTTTTAAATTTTCTCTTTATTTCCATTGTATTACATTAACTTTATTTTTTAATACTTATTCATTTTTAATATATTTTATCTATACTTTTTTACGATTGTATATTTATAATTTTTTTTTTTTTTTTTTTTACAGCCGCAATAATTGCAAACTTTAATCTTTTTTATTTATTCATTTATTAATTATATGAATATTTTTAATTTTTAAAAAAAAAAAAAAAAAAAAAAAAAAAAAAAAAAAAAAAAAAAACAGAATTAATAAAATAAATAAATATTATAATATTTAGAATAATTAACATGAAATAAAAAGAAGTATTTAAAATAAAGTGTATAAATAAATTCAAAAAAAAAAAAAAAAAAAAAAAAAAGAACCATAAACAACAAACCTCACTTCCAAAAATAAAAAATTTCTGTTTAAACGGAATTCTCAATTCCAGATTAGGGTGGGGTGTGTGTAATAATAATACATATTTTTTCTCAATCTCTTTTTTTTCTTTTCTTTTTTTTTTTTTTTTTTTTAAGTCAATAGTTATATAGTAGCCCAAGGTCAACTCTTTCATTGCCGAACTCAAGGGTTGTTTTTAGATACAACAACGTTCGTAATTGTGTTGGTCACGGATTCACTATTCACAATGGGAATGTGTATAAAATCTTTTTTTTTTTTTTTAAAGCCGCAATTATTACAAAGTAAATTTTTTTTTTTTTTTTTTTTTTTTTTTTTTTTTTCATTTTTTAGACTAGAAATAGAATATACTTCTAGTGCTTTATTTTTTTTTTTTTTTTTTTTTTTTTTTTTTTTTTAGGCTTAAAGTGTAACTTTATTTAATTTATAATAAAATAATAATAATAATAATAATAATAATAATAATAATAATAATAATAATAATAATAATAATTATAATAAAATTACATAATTTAAATAAAAAAAAATAAAAAAATAAAAAAAATAAAAAATAAAAAATAAAAATAAAAATACATGAAATAAAAATTTTATATATTATATAATTATAAAAGTACATTAGAAGTTAGAAACCAATAGTTTCTAACTTTTCCCATTCATCGATGATAACACCACGTCCATTATTGAGAATAATAAATTCAGTATTAGTATTACCAACCGAATCTATATCCGATTTTTCACCAGGAGGTGAAAATTCATGCCTTATTATTTCGACGTCGACACCTCTTAGCAACGGTAGATTCAACAGAATCTCATTTCATCATCAATCTAAAAGATCTACAAATTAATGGTATTACGTTTGTTAGAAACTCCATTGAGATTGCATATAAATTGAAAAATAATTAAAAAAATTTTATTTTTATACTATTTTCTGATCCCATAAGAAACCCTACAGCTTAGGTTTTATCATTGGGAATGTATTAAGTATAAACAATGTATAAATCAATTTGGATTTACAGATCCACATAAATACGACACTAGGTTACGTATGATTGCTCCCTATGAAAGAAATGAACTTGAATAATTTTCATGTTCCAATATATTTATATTTACTATAATAATACACCTTTAATTCATTAAAGTTTACTATATTAATATCATATTTATTTATTTATTTATTTATTTATTTATTTATTTATTTATTTATTTATTTATCTTTTTTTATAACTTTTTTTTTATAATAAATTTATTAATTTTATTCTTTTATTTACTTTATTATTTTAAAATATATAAAAAATTATTACAATTATTATTTTTATTAATTAGTATTAATATATTATATTTTTAAAATATTTTAAAAAAAGTTTTTTATTATAATGATTATTATAATTAATTATTATTACTAATTATTATTAATTATTATTACTAAAATTTAATTATTCTTATAAACTATTATTTAATATATTTGATATATACTATTAATTTTTATTATTTAATCACTTTTATTTTTATTTGTTTTGTGATTATATCCTTTTTTTTTTAAAATTTTATTTCTTTTCCTCAAGAGAAAAAAATGTTATACAGTTATTTATCTATTTACCATAATTGAGACTATAAACCTCATATCTAACATATAGATGATGATAAGAGTTCTATAATCTCATTTATGGTTAAATATTTATAATAGTATATATTAATAATATGGAATTTTGAATCTTATTCAAAAAAATTTTGAATCTTACTCAAAAAAATTTTGAATAACTTAAAATCAACATATCAACAAAAAAAAGCGGTTTCACAATTTTATGTTATTACATTGATTTAACCCAAAACCATACACACATGATATTTTAATTGCTTCTTCACAAAATTCATTTAATGCATTATTCAACCGCATTTTATCCTCTTGCGAATATTTTCTACTATCAATATCCATTCTGTCACATCCTTCATTTGAATAATCATTCATACTAACATCACTTTGTGGACTTAATGGATACTCATTACTTTCATTAGAGCTACAACTAAAATCAGATAAGCTCGAACTTTCTGGACTTGGAAGATAATTATCACTACTCCTACTATTTTGATCAGCTTCTTCTTTACATTTCAACATATAATTAAATAACTCGATTATAAAATCGAAATCTTTCATTTTATTTTTTAAATATTCCGATTCTTTATAATTTCCTATTTCATATATATTCAATTTAAATTTAGGATTTTGTTCAAAACCATTTTCTCCTATTATTGTATCTAAATTATAGTAAAGCATTCCTTTTCTGTTTTTATCTTCATATCTTTGAATCACCGATTTTTCTTTTTCATTATTTCTTTGGCTATAATGTTTCGAACTTCTATTGGTAAAAGGATCACTTACACAAGCTTTACTATTTTTTAATCTAAATACAAACATATAAACATTATTTCCAATGTCTAACTCAAATTCAGAATATCCATTTCCATAATTACATTTAAGAGGGTCAATTATTTCAATCGGATTTTCTTCTCTATGCCTTTTAACTTTTAACTTCTTTTCAATAATAGTTCTAAATAATCTATCAATTTGTCCACTTATTCCACTTAATCTTACTACAAACAACTGTTCAACCCCTTCTTCCGCCAATTCTTCAAAGTAAATACGGCGTTCTATTTTTGAAATTTTACTTTCCGTTTTAAATGGTAGTACTATAATATCTTCTTCTTGAATTGTATTATAATTATTAGAATTTTCCCTAAAAAACTTATTTGCTTTTTCTAATAATTTAATTTCATGTTCTTCTCCATCATTCACAAAGATATTACCATCACTGAATTCACAAATAATTTGAGGATATCGTAAAACTTTCAATAATGGTGATTCGTATCCCCGTTTATTCAAAGAATTTATATTATTAGTAAGGGAGTTAAATTTTTCAGAAGCACTGTGTTTCATCTATGATAAAATTAAAATAAAACTTTTACTATTATTTACTTAAATTTATTATTTATCAAAAAAATTATTATTACTTACTTTGGGTTTTAAATATTCAAAAATTTCCTTTTTATTCTAATTTTTAATTATTATTTTTTAATTTTTTTATTTTTAGTTTTAATATTTTTTATTTTATTTCTTTCTTTTATAACTTTAATTTTATTATTTAAGATTTTTATTATTAAATTTTTAATTATTATTTTTTATTTTATTTATTTTATTTTTAATAAATTTTATTTCTTTTTATTATTTTATTTATTTTATTTACTTTATTTATTTTATATATTTTATTTATTTTATTATTTTTTTTTTTTTTTATTTTTTATTTATTTTTTTATTTATTTTTTTATTTATTTTTTATTTATTTTTTTATTTATTTATTTATTTTTATTTAATTTTTTTTAAAAAATTCTTTATTTATAATTTTTTAAATCAAAATAATTTTCGAAGAAGATTAACTACTATTTATATTTTTTTTTTCCTGATAATTTAAATTATCATAGTTTAAATAAATGTATTATACAAAATTTGTTAATTATTCTTACATTAAATAATTATGATATGAAATATTTAAATATTAATTTGATATACAAAAATTATTTTAATTTATTTAATAAATTTTAATCTATATAATTGTAAGGAGTAAGACTATTCATTTTAATTCAACAAAATTATTATTATGCTTTTTAATTTTTGCTAAAACAAATAACAAATGTAGATTAATATCAATATAAATATGTATATGCATTACATTTGCCGATATGAAACATGTATATATTAAAAACACTATACAAAGTTGAAAAAGGTACTAATAATTAATTTTTTTTTTTTAACTTCTAATTACAAAATTATTAAAAAATATCATTTAATTTTTATTCATAATATACAAATAAGAAAAGAATATTTATTATTATTTATTTAATAAAATATATAAATTATATGCATTTAATATGTATAAAAAATAATATATATTATATACCTTTAAGTATATATAATATATAAATTATATATAACTAAATATATAATATATAAATTATAATATATAATTATATATATATATTATATAAATTATATACATATAAATATATATGTAATATAATATATAAATTATATACCTTTTATACTATAATAAAATGAATATGTAATATAGCATCCAATTATTTTATGTGTTAATAATAATTTCCAATATATTAAACATTACTATTAAAATATTATTTTTTTTTTAATATATAATATTTTCTTTTATTATTATAATTAAAATGTATATATAATATATATTATATATATTATATAAAATATTATTCAAATAAAAAAAAAAAAGTGAAATATTTTATATATAAATATTTTTTAAATAAAAAAAAATATATATATATATATATTAAAATAATTCTAATAACACTAATTTTATGATTAAAATTCATTCATTATACTCATAAATAAAATTTTAAAATTAAAGCAAAACAAAACAAAAAAAATCTTTGAAATTGATAGCAACTTAAAATTATACACCTTTTTTTTTTTTTTATTTTTTTACTTTTAATCATTATAATTATAATTTAAAATATGAAAAAATAAAAATAAAAATAAAATAAAATAAAAATTAAAAAAAAAAAAAAAGATGCTCTATTTACGCTATTTTTTTTAATTAAAATCTTTTTTTCTAATTTAAGATTTAATTTTTAATTAAATACTTTTAATAATATATAGAATATAGTATATTATATTTTATCTATTTATTTATAAAGTACATATAATTATATATTTTATATACGTAAAAATGTATTAAGACAATTAAACTAAATATATTATATATAAAAGAGAATTTTAAATATTATACTAATATCTTAAAAATAAATAAATCTAACCCTATTTTCTGTTAACTCATATATATTATTTACTACTATATTTAATAATATATCTATTATATTTATCTGTTAAGGATTTACATTCCGAGAATGTTTTAAAAAATATGAAAATTTTTGATATGATATCTTTATTTTATTTTTTTTTTCTTGTTTTTACTTTTTTGTTTTGTTTTGTTGAATTTTATATGATATAATTAAAAAAATCAAAAATAATTAATGTGTTAAGAATAAGTTTATATTTTTGTTAATGTTCAATATAAAATTTATTTATTTTTTATTATTTTTTAATTTGTTAATTTAGCAGCAAGGAAATATTTATTTTTTTTAATTTTAACAAAAGAAATATTATAAAAAAAAAAAAAAAAAAAAAGAATAATTATAACTAAAATAATAATAATAATAAATTCATTATCAAGTGACCTGACTTACTTTTATACATATTTATTATCAACGAAAAATTATATAATTTTTTAAATGGACGTATTAATTATATTTTTTTTCAAAAAATTATATAACAATATTATTGGTAGACATATATATATATATATATATATATTTTTTTTTTTTTTTTTCCTATTCTGAATTATTAATTACAAAAAAAATAAGTATAAATTATCATAATAATCTATCTAAAAAAAGTATATAATTAAAAAAAAGTATTATTAGGTATTATTAGGATTAGATTTTATATATAATTATAAAATAAATTTAAATTCTTTTATTAAATATTAATATAAATAAAAAATTGATATACAAAAGAAAAATTTTAATTTTAAATATTTATTAAAATAAATTATCATTAAATTATTAAAATATTTATTAAAATAAATTGTCATTAAATTATTAAAATATCTATTAAAATAAATTATCATAATAAATATTCCTTAATAAAAAAAAAAAAAAAAACAGATAATTTAGTACTTTTCGTTTTAAATAATTTTTTTATTTATTAAATCCTAATATGATATAAGCTAAGTTAAATTTAATAAAGAAAGAAAACAAAAAATTAATTATTATTATTATTATTATTATTATTTTCATTATTTTCATTATTATTTTCATTATTATTGTTTGTCATATAATTTTAGCATTGATATTTAAATAATTGAAAAGTCAAATAAAAATTTATGTAGATATAGTTAATAATAAATTATATTATATCATATAAAATGTATAAATATATTTATAAAAGGATAAAATAAAATAAGGATTATTAATCTATCCTTTTTTTTTTTTTTTTTTTTTTTGTTTTAATTATTATTATTACATTATTATAATTTTTTAATTATAATTATTAAAGTTATTAGAATTTAATATAAATGATATTTTTTTTTGATGAGTTATTTAATTATATAAAGAAAAAAAGGTATTATGAAAAAGGAATCTCTTAAACAAAGTAATATCATTTTATTTATTGAATTTAAATATGAATTAGAATTTATAAAAAAAATAATAATAATAATACTGATAATTAATTAACATAAATATTAAAATTTTTATGAAGTTAAAAATTTAAGATCAGTCTCAATGTATAATTGAAAAAAGGGGTGGAAGTAAAAAAAAAAAAAAAAAAAAGAAAGTCACACTATATATAATTTATAAAATTTTATATCAAATAAACTTTTTCTTTCAAACCAACCACTATTGCTTAAATTTCAATTTTTATGATGATAAAAGTCTTTTTGAAATTTATTATTTTCGGTATTATTCTTAATGAATCAAGATAAATTATTTATAGGAATTTATTTATAATTATATAATTTATAATTATAATAACAATAACATTCATTTTATTTAAATATTATTATTATTAGTACAATTATTGCTGTTTTAATTATTTTACTTTTTTTTTTTTTTTTTTTTTTTTATTTTACTTTTACCATTATTATTTTTATTATTATTATTTTTTTAAATTCTATAATTAGCCATACATAATTTTATTTTTCAGTGAAATCTATTTATTTAATATCATAAAAATATCTTTTTATTAATAATATTTTAATATTTTATTTTTCTATTATACATATATAAATAATTTTAGTAGTAAATAAAAATAAAGAATGATAAAATACTAAAAATTTAGAGTTATATTATTCATCATATATATTTTAATATTCTTATTAAATTATAAACATCAAAACTTAAATTATTAAATTATTATTATAATAAAATAGCAATTTTAAATAAATTTATAAAAATATTTTTAAAAATAATAAATCTTAAGAATTTATAATTATTTTATTTTTTAAAAAACATTTAAAATTAAATAAATATAAATTTATATTTACTTTATATAAAAAGTTTCATATATATATATATATATATATATATATTTTTTTTTTTTTTTTAAATAATATTAATTCCATAAAATATATAATCATCTATATTTATAAAAGTTATGATATTAAAGTTATAATATTAAATATATTTATTCTTTATTATTTTATTCATTTATTTATATTTAAATATAGATAGTCTAATAAAAAAAAAAAAAAAATTAAAATTTAAAATTATATATATAAATTCTCTGACATTCCATTAGACACAACTTTTATATTAATTTAATAGACAAAACATGTTATAATTTATATATACTAATGGTACAAGATTAAAAAAATAAAAAAAAAAGTATATAAACAAGGATTTTTCATTTTTTATATTTATATACTTATATATATATTTTTATAACGATTATTATTTATTTGAAAATTAACATAATTATATATATATATTAATTTAATAATAATAATAATAATAATAATATACCTCTTAACAAAATATATTATAATAAATATAATGTAATAATACATTGTTAACGTATTATTATTATATACTTTGTAAAAAAAAAAAAAAAAAAAAAAAAAGAGGAGAGAGATTTTTAAACTAATAACTTTGTATAAATATAAATATTAATTTCTTATAGGAGTATTTTTAGTCCATAAAATATATATTTATAATAATATCATACATATATATAGGAGAGGAAATCCCCAAAAAAAAAAAAAAAAAAAAAAAAAGTACTTTCAAGGAATAATAATTATTAAAACTCCAAATATTTTGGTATAATCATAAAATATGAATAATAATATAATTTATTATTTTTATTAGAGAATTAATAAAATAACTATTAACATGAATATATAATATTTTAAGAAATATTTAATAAACCTGGTATTATAAGACTAAATTTTTATATTAATACACATAATATATTTAGCAAAAAGAATATTTTTTAATCCAATATGAATATTCAAAGAAATATTTTTCAAAAGAAGAATTTTCAAGGAATAATAATTATAATAAAACCCAATATAAATTTAAATAAACCATTTTTGTCATAAAATTTATGAATAATAGTTACTGATTTATATATTATTTATTAATATATGGAAGAAAAAAAAAAAAAGTTTTATAATTTATATTAATACTTATATCTTTATCAAAAAGGAATATTTTAAAATGCATGATATATTTTATAATATATTTATCAAAAAGGAGTTTTTTTTGTTTGCACCTACAAATTTATGTGGGTTTTATATAGAGATATTTTTCAAAAAAAAAAAAAAAAAAAAAAAAAAAAAAAATTATATGTATAAATTTATATGGATATACATAGAAATATTCTTCAGGAAAAAAAAAAAAAATTATACTCACAAATTTATGTGGATATACATAGAAATATTCTTCAGGAAAGAAAAATTATACGTATTAATTTATATGAATATACATAGAAATATTTTTCAGGAAAAAAAAAATTTTTTTTTATGATTATAATATTATGTGAATATACATAGTGATATTTTCCAATAATAATTTTTTTTTTTTCATCTAAGGTTTATATAAATATACAAATATTTAACAAAAGGAAAATTTTAACCTAATTTTTTTTTTTTTTTTATATAATATATTTAATAAACAAAATATTTTAATTCAATAATAATATTCATGGAGAAATTTAAAAAGAATTATTTTCAAGGAATAAAAATTATTAAACATATAACTTCATAATCAGTATAATTATATAGTATGGGTTATATAAATTTTACATTAGAAAATTTAAAATTTATATATATCTTCATGAAATTTATTTAATAATTAATAATATATATATAATATTTTATAAATTAATTATTATGATTCGTATATATATATAGTAGAATGAAAATAAAAATAAAATTACTTTTAAGTATATATAAATAAAAATAAAATTACTTATAAGTATATATAAATAAAAATAAAATTACTTTTAAGTATATATAAATAAGTAATAAGTATAAATATCTTTTTAAACCTCAAAATTTAAAGAAATGCCTATAGAGATATTTAGCAAAAAGGGTAGTTTAAGTCAGAACGTTTTATAAAAATATTTTTCAAAAGAAATATTTTCAAGGAATAAATAATATTAAAACTATATAAACATATGTATATTTAACGGTAATAATAAAATATTTAATATAAATGAATTATTTTAATTTTTAAATTCTTATTTATAATATTATAATATTAATAATAAGCAGGAAGATTATAAATTACAATATGATTCCATTTTAGGAAAGCATTAAATATAGAATTCATTACTATTTAAAACAATTTTAATCATTAATACAAAATAAATATTAAAAAAAAAAAAAAAAAAAAAAAGTAAAATTAAAATAAACAATAAAAAAAAACATATAATTAAAAAAGAAAATCTGGTTAAAATTAAACGTAAAATAGTATTTATAACTACATTAAAAATTTCAAAACTTCATAAAAATATTCAATATATCATTCTATTTATTTCATTATATTACAAATACTTTTAGTATTTTCACTTAATAGATTCATTTTATTATAAATACTTTTAATATTTTCATTTAATAGATTAAGTAGTACAACCTAAAAATGAAAAATTGTTGCACAATTATTATTATTTTATTATCATTATTATTATTATTATTATTTAATAATAATAATAATAATATTAATAATAAAAAAAAATTTTTTTTTTTTCATTGATTAAAATTATTATTTTAATTCTCCTTATTATGAGGGTTTGTATAGATATAAATTTTAAATTTTATTTATTATAAAGATATAAATATTTAATTATAATAATACTAATAATTTATTATTTATTAAAGTATTCTTTATGATTTTAATTTATATATGATATCTAAATAGTATTAATAATAATAACATAATAATTAAATAATAATAATAAAAAAAAAAAAAACTATAAACTTTAATTTTTTAAAGTTTTTATTAAAAAAATTATATCATATTTAATTAAAACCAAAAATAAAAAAAAAAAAAAAAAAAAAAAGATAAAATAAAATATAATTTAACTTTATAGAATAAGGAAAATGAAAAATGGACTCAAAAGATTATTGGCTAATCGAAAAAAACTTTTGATAAACTAATGATTATAGAAAAAAATAGAAACTTTTTGATTTAATAAAGCTTATTTTCACTTATTTAAAATAAAATAAAATAAAATAAAATTATATGATATAAAAAAAAAAAAAAAAAGAATAATATAATATATTAATTAATTATTATAATAATTTAAAAAAAAAAAAAATTAAAAATGCTTGGCTAGATTGTGATAACGCTTAATAAATTGGTAATAATAATAATAATAAAAAAAAAAACCCAAATAATTAAATCAATAATTTTAATTCTAATAATTCTAATAATAATAAGGTGATGTGGTCTAGAACTTGGAGTACCTATAATTTATTAGGTAATACAAAATTTGAAATAAATAATGTAATAAAAAAAAAATAGTTTTTATTTTATTTTATTTTATTTTACTCTTAATTCTTAATGTCTAAATAAGACAATATAAATAATAATTATTATTATTACTAAGTATATGATAATTAAAGTATCAAAGAAAATTTTGTGTTTTTATATTTTAATATATATATATAAAATAAACAACTAAAATCCCATCCCATATTTTTACATCATAAAATTATGAATAAAAAAAAAAAAAAAGATTAAATGATAAAAAGATAAAATAACAAAATAACAAAATGACAGAAAGACGGAAGGGCAGCACTAAATAACCGTTAATATTTAAAATTAACAATGTGAATTATTGAATTTAACCAAATAATTCCAATTTCAGTCCTACACAATAATTATAATTTATTACATCATATCATAATATATTATCAAATTTTTAATATATACTTAGAATTTTCTAATTAAATATAAATAATTAATTAAAATATCAATTCATATTATCATTTTTTCTTTTATGAATAAAAAATTAATATATTAATAAAATTTTCACTTCAAATTAATATATTGAAACCAGGAATAATAATATTAGGATTTTTTTTATTAGCATAATTTCTATATTTCATATAATATTTATATAATGAGTAAGTAAATATCATAAAATTCATTAATAAAAAAAAAAAAATTAGATAAAAGAAAATATTAAGATTAAATAATATATCTAATATAATAATACAAATAAATAATATTTTCGTAATACATAAATTTATTGAGCATACATTTAAAATGTATCATTCATTCTCTCATTACAGAAATTTGTTATCTTATTTAGGGAAATTTTGATTGTTGATTGTGTCTTAAAAAAAAAATTAAAATTAAAATTAAATAACATAAAATTAAAAAAAAAAAAAAAAAACATAAAATTAAAATTACAATATTGTAAAATTACATTATAGTAAGATAGAAAATTTTATAAAAACAAAAAAATTAAAATTTAATATATTGAATGATAAATAATAATACATTTAAAAAAAATATTTATTTAAATTTTCTTTATGATCTTTATATAAATATTGCAAAAAATAATAAAATGCGGCTTTAAAAGTTATCTTAAATTTACGAAAACTATTTTTTCAAAATATATTTATTTTTTTTTTCTTTAGTTTAATTAATATATTAAAGTTAATATTGATTAAACTTTTAATACTTTATTAATTATATATATTTTAAATATATATATATATATTGTCATATATTATATTTAATATAATATTTTTATATATTATTATAATATATTAATATTATAAATTAAATAAATTTTAATAAAATAAAATAAAAAAAATAAAAATAAAAAAAGGAAAAGAAAAAAAAGGCAGCGATTAAATCTTCACCATTAGTTATTTATATGAATATATGAATACTAGAATAATTTTAAAAATAAGAAAAAAATAAATGAAAAAATAATATAAATATTAAGATTTTTTCCTTTTTTTTTTTTCATTATAAAAAACAAATTAAAAAAAATAGTAATAAATAAATATATAAAATAAAAACAAAAACAAAAAAAAAAAAAAAACAAAAAAAAAAACATTTATAATATAATAGGGTAAATAAGATATTAAAAATTTTATCCACATTTATTTTATTATAGATTTATTATAGAAGAAATATGTGTATATATATTAATATAATTCTAATTTTAATTATTAGATATAAACCTATACAAGGATTATCGACAAAGAAAAAAAAAAAAGGAAAATGAAGACCGAAAAAGAATATATTACTAAAAAATATTTAACATGTGTAATTAATTCAAATTATTACACCAACAAAGATGGTAGTCCATCTAATCAACCGCACGTTAAAAATTTAATAGAAGATCATGAAAAATTTCAAGAAGAATATCCGTTTGCTTTCTTAAAAACAGCAGAAGAAGATGTTATGGTTCTACCACATAATGAAAAAAATTCAGAATCAAGTAAAACTGAATATTCAATTTTGTTGACTTCATTTATTGATTCATATAAAAAAGATAATAAGGTTACTGAATCAAATATTGATGCTTTTCTCATTCCTGTGAAACTTGGTTATCGTACTGATAAAAAGTATGAAGATATTATTAAAAAACTAGAAGAGAAAAAAAATAAGTATAAAGTATCATACCTTGAAATAACAAAAGGGGATGATATAATGTTAGAACTGGAAATGGATGTAAATCCTGATTTCCTTTATTTTGTTGTCATTATTATAGATGACAAAAAAAAATTTTGTACACAACCTATAACAAATAGGAGCCTTAAACAATACTCTAGAAAAAGACCCCAGGAAGGTTTAAATGAGGATAGATTAAACTCTAATAAAAAAAGACCCCAGGAAGCTTTAAATGAGGATAGATTAAACTCTAATAAAAAAAGACCCCAGGAAGCTTTAAATGAGGATAGATTAAACTCTAATAAAAAAAGACCCCAGGAAGGTCTAAATGAGGATAGATTAAACTCTAATAAAAAAGGAAGAAAAGAAGAATCTTATCTAGCCTCGTTAAAAGCAAAGGAAGATGAAGGGACTCTCTATTGTCATTATAATGCTATATTTGATGAAGAAAATAAAATGAGGAATCAACTTTTATATCAGATAGAAGTTTTTGAAATTACAGATAATATTATTAATTTGAAAAACTCTACTATTTCTAATGTAGAGTTGTCACAAATCTTAAAAGAAATGAAAGAAAAAAAGGATAAAAGCCGGAATAATGGCAGCATTATAGTTCTTGAAGAATTTGTTTTTGACGATAAAATACCTATTGATATTGTTATTAAGGGAAAAGAAATATATTTATCCTATAATGTTACGTATTTAATAAATAAATATGAACTATCAAAAGATTGTAAATCTTATCTATTTAATGATGGCATATTGAAATCAAAATTTTGTAAAAGTGGAGAAAAAACTATTAAGTTTGAATTAAATATTATTAATCAAGAAAAATTTATTGAACAAATAGAAGATATCTTAAAGGATATTAATAAGATAAATGAAAATCCTCAAAACTTTGACTCGTCACCACTAAAGGTTTTTTCTTTTGTAAGTACGCAAATACTTAATTAGTAACTTTGTTTTCATACTACAATATATTAATTATCAAAAGAATAATCCTTGTTGTTTTAAATTCATTTTAACATTTTATTTATAAATAATTTGAATAATTAATTAAATGCTAATTCTGTATTTAGTTACCGAATTCTTATTTAATTTCGTACTCAAATTTTTTATAAATAAAAAGTGAAAGTGCATTTATGCAATCACAAAATATTTAAAATTAATTAAATGAATTTTATAAAAGTATCTTACAATATACTTTTATTGAAATATTACAAAAAAAAAAAAAAAAGAAAAAAAAATTATTACTATTATATTAAATATTAACTATTGAAAATTAAAATTCGAAACAATTAATATTACTTTTTAAAGAGTTAATAATATTGATTATTTGATAATTTGAATTAGAATTGTTAAATATTCAATCAATTTATCTATTAATTATTAAAAAAAAAAAAAAAAAAAAAAAAAAAAAAGAATAACTATAAAAATGTATATCTACAATTTCAAAGAGTTATACAGTTATTTCTTATTAGTAGATATAACAAAATATTATATAGCTTAACAAATTCAAAGCTATAAAATTTAATTATTTATATTTATATATTAGTATAGTATAAAAATAAAAATAATAATAGAAAAATTATAAAATTTTCAATTTTTTTTTTTTTTTTTTTTTTTTTTTTTTTTTTTTTTTTTTTTTTACATATAAATATAAATATATATTTATATAAAAAAAAAAAAAAAAAAAAAAAAAAAATAGGAAATTTTATAATTTTTCTATTATAGTATAAATATAAATATATATATAAAAAAAGCAATTTACTTTTATATTAGTATAATATAAAAATAATAATAAATAATAATAGATAAAAATAGACAAATTATAAAATATATAAACATAATAATAGAAAAATTATCAAATATATAAAATAAAATAAAATATTTTATAGCTAACAAATTCAAAGCTATAAAATTTAATTATTTTTTATTTATATATTAGTATAGTATATAAAAATAATAATAGAAAAAATTATAAAATATAGTTAATAAAATAAAATAAAATAAATAAAATATTTTATAGCTAATAAATTCAAAGCTATAAAATTTAATTATTATATGTATAATATATATATCAAATAGAGATATATCTATATACATATATATATATATATAAAGTATATTGAAAGATGCTTTTATAAAATTCATTTAATTAATTTTAAATATTTTGTGATTACATAAATGCACTTTCACTTTTTATTCATAAAAAATTTGAATACGAAATTAAATAAGAATTCTGTAATTAAATACAGAAATAACATTTAATTAACTATTCAAATGGAATTTAAATTAAAAAGGATATATAGGTAAATAATATAAAAGTTGATTTCAATATACTTTCTATTTCAATTATTTCAATTTTAAAATAAATATTTTAATATTAAGATATATTAATATTAAAATTATATAACAAAATTATATGATAATAAAAATAATAAAAATAATAATAATAAATAAAATAAATATTAAATAAATATATATTTGTTCATTTGTTTTCTTTTTATTAATGTGTTGTTTTCTTTCTTTAATTACATATTTACTAAATTTAACTTAGTATCCTATATTTAATATTATATATATGAAGTATATATATATATATATATAATATAGTATTAATAATGTATAATAATAATAATACATATAATAAAACATATAATAAAAAATAATGTATATCTATATAATAAAATGTATTAAAAAAAAAAAATTGTATATTAATAGATAAATTCTTTTATATGTTAAATAATAATATAATAAATACATTTATAATACATATTAATTCTATATATATTATTTCAATTTCAATTTTTAAAATAAATTCTACGAAAATTATGAATGATTTAAATTATACTTTTACAGTAACAAAGGAAGACTATTCAATTGATTTTTATTTTTAAAGCTATTGATACCTGGAATACTGATATTTTAGATTAGTTAAATAAAACAGGATAAATATAATAGAAATAATAAAAATTGAAAAGATATAAAATTATTTATTTATTTTATTATTATTATTATTATTATTATTATTTTTTTTTATGTGAAGAAATACCATTGCCCTGTTTATATGGAGAAGCACCGTTATTTGATATATGTTGTAGTGGAAATGAAAATTTAGTAAAATATTTAACTAGACTTGTAGCAGATATAAATAAATAAATAAAATAAAATAAAATAAAAAAAAAAAAAAAAAAAAAAAAAAAAGGAAAAAACAACATTGTTCAGTTGTGAAAATAAAACAACAACAGATTATTCAATCATGTCAATATGGAAATGAAAATATAGTAGAATATATTTAATTGAACATGGTGAAGATATTAATATAAAGAAAACAACGTTAAATATTCTCAATTAATATTTATTTAAATTTTATAGTTTGAAAAAAAAAATTTTTTTTTTAATACATATTTATTCATATTTATATATAATCAAAGTTTTATTTTTATTTCTATTTTTTTTTTTTTTTTTGTAATTTCTAATAAAATATTTAATAATAAATTTAATTATGTAAATAGTGCAATTTAATATAAATATATAGAATAGTATAACTATTAAATCTTCATTACTAATAATATAAGTATAATGAATAGAGATGTTTATATATTTAATGGAATTAATTTAATATTATTTAATAAAAAATAAATTTTTTTTTTTTTTTTTTTTTTTTTTTTTTTTTTACATGTAACAATTTAGTATGATTTATTATTTTTCAAATCATTATTATTATTATTCAAATATATTAAATATCAATAATTTAATTTAAATAATAATTTAATTAAAGTTTTTGATGTTTTATAAAAAAATAAAAAAATAAAAAAGTAAAAAATTATTAAAAATCATATTAAATTCAGAAATATTAAAGCCATGGCTAATATAAGAATTACTTGATAGAAATTACTCTTTAATATATTATTTTACATTAGAAAAGAAGAAGAAAAAAAAAATTCTAATAAAAAAAAATAATAATAAATAAAAATATAAAAAATTAATAATGAAAAAAAAAAAAAAAAAAAAAAAAATCTAATAATAATATTTATATAAATTAGTGCAAAAAATACAAATAAAAAATATATATATGTAAAATAAAATATATTAATAAAATAATAAAATACATAATTAAAATATAATTAGATAATAAAATAATGTATTGATAAAAATACGAATAAATGTAAAATAAAACAATAATTCAAATATTACAAACATAGAACAGTACTAGTAATATATATCTGTAATGGAAGTATAAAATAATAAAGAATTATTAATAAAAAATATTTTTAAGCTATTAAATTAATAGTATTTATTGAAAAATTGATTTATATATGTATGTATGGCTAATTATATATTATTCATTATATTTTTTAATTGAAACTATTAATATTAATTTGAAAAAAAAAAAAAAAGTATACAATCATATTAATAATACTAATAATACAATATATATTTAAAAATATGTTGTACATTTAAAAATTAATAATTATCTTAATCTTTAAAAATGATAAAATACTGGAAGAATGATTTTTAGATTAACTTTAATTAGTATTATTACATTATATTTTATATCCTGAAAATTTAAAAACATATTAAAATAAATAATAGTTAATCAATCCACAATAACACTTTATTTGAATAAGATATAATTGAAATAATTACTATATATTGATTTAATTATGTGTTTATTTTTAATTTTATTATATTAATTTCTATTTATAATAAATTAAATTTTAAAAATTTGTTGAAATGAAATAAATAATTAAATTACTTATTAATAATATCCATAGATAATATGAATATTTTTTTTTTACTTTTTTTTTTTAAAGATTGATTTTATTTGGTTTTAATTTTATATTTTTAAAAAACATTTTAGTCTTTTTTTTTTTTTTTTTTTTTTTTTTTTTTTTTTTGGTTTAAAGATTGATTTTATTTGGTTTTAATTTTATATTTTTAAAAAACATTTTAGCCTTTTTTTTTTTATCAAAAATATTTTGTTTTTTAAGTAATAATAATAATAATATATATATATAATAAAATTTAATCTTTAAAAATTATTAATAAGTTAAATAATTAAATATTGTTAATCTCTCAACAAGAATTTTTTTATTCTATATACAATAAATAATTATTAATATCAATAAATATAACGATATTATTAATCAAAAATTATTTTGTCAAGTACAAAAATTTTCTATTATTGTATTTTTCAATTATTTAGTTTCCCTCTTTGAATTCTCTAGTGTTTGTTTTATCATCCAAAATTTTTTATTAGTCTTAAATATAATATTATAATAATAATTTAAGATTTTTTTTTTTATGTTGTTTTTTTATTGTTATTATTATATTTATTATTTAATTCTTTACTTGTATTTTTTATTTATATTGTTCATCTTATATATTTATCATCTCTTTTAAATATTTTTGCTTTTGTGGTATCTTTCTTCTCTGGTGATTGTTCTTCTGTATTGTCATCCAATAGATTTCTATGATTTTCAAATATTTGATTATAATAATAATTTATTCTTTCACGATTTTCATTACTTTCTAATAAACGCTCGATAAAACTAGTTGTCCTTGAAGATCTTGTAGGAATATGATACTCTATCATTTTTCTATTATATATCAATACTAGAATTTTAGTTACTTTGATTTAAAATATTAATAATATAATTATTTATTATTATTATTATTATTATTATGAAATTGCAATTATATATATATATATTTTTTTTTTCTTAATATTTAAATTTTACTATTATTATTTTAATTTAACACCATTAATTATATTTTTATATGTTAATTTACTTTCTATTAAGCTTTACCTTTTTTATATTATCTGTAAATAAAAATGAAAAAAAAAAAAAATTGTTTTAATATTTTTTTATTTTTTTTTTAAAAAAAAATTAAATAAATATTTTGATAAAACAATAAAAATAAAAATAAAAATAAAATTAATAAAAAAAAAAAAATATGTTTATCCAATAAAAAATTTTTAAAAATTATAAATGGGGTATATCAATAAATTCTTATCTATTTACTATATTTATATTTTATTGCTATTCACTTTTTTTTTTTTTTTTTTTTAAAAATTTTAATTTAAATTCAAAAAAATTGTTATAAAAATTTTTATATAATATGTATTATTTTAATTGAAAAAAATCTATAATCATATTTATAAAATATATACATTTTTTATTAATTTATTACTAATGTTACATATATATCATGAATTATCACATGATCATATATTATTAAGTAAATTTTCATATTAATTAACATGCCTTGAATTTAGAGTTTTTCATTTACATAAAATTTATTATATTCCATATATATATATATTTTATATATTGAAAGAACATCAATGAGGCGTATAATATTATATATCTATGAGTTTCCAAAAGTGGATACATAAATTACTCAGCAGGTATTAGTTGTAATTTGTTATACCTTACTTCTATTATCTTTAATTCAAATAATTAGGAAATTAATAAAAAATTTATATATATGAATATATATGAAATCATTGGATATAAAGAAAGATTAGTTGTTCTGTTACTTCAATTAAAAGAAAAGTTTTGATTTATAATTATCAATATAATTTCATATTCAGTAAACATAAATTTTTAATATTTCAAAATTAATTTTTACTATGATATAAAAATTCTGTTGAGAGATTTTTCAATATGATATTAAATCATTTTATATTTTAGTGTTTATCCTATTTTATGTTGTTATTACTTAAAGGGATCATCTAAGATTATATTAAATTCAAGCTTGTTCTGAGGAGGTAAAAAAAAAAAAAAATCAAATTTAACTTTTTATTGAAGCAGTATGTGAAAAAAAGATAAAAAAAATTATAATTTTTTCTTTTTCCTTTTTTTATTTGATTATAATAATAAAATTTATAGTTTCATAAATTCATTACATAAATAAATATTATTAATAAAATAATAAATACAAAATAAAAAATTAAATATAGGATAAATAAATTATATAATTAATTTTAATTTATTCACCAGTATTTTAAATAAAAAATTTATAACTAAATAATTATAGAGAAGAAAAACTAAATAAGATTAAGAGGGTAAATTTATAACTAAATAATTATAGAGAAGAAAAACTAAATAAGATTAAGAGGGTAAATTTATAACTAAATAATTAGTGAGAAGAAAAACTAAATAAGATTAAGAGGGTAATAAAAATTTATAACTAAATAATTTATTATATTTATTATTTATTATAATTTATTTATTTAGTTATATAATTAATAATTCATTATATTTATTATTAATTTATTTATTTAGTTATATAATTAATAATTTAATAATTTATTATTTATTTATTTGTATGTTATTATAATACGTAACGAATATTTTCAAACATAATTTTTCTTAATTTATAATAAAATATATCAATAATTTATATTTCTATTTATTATTATATTATTTAACTAAGTTAATGACCATTTTTATTTTTATTGTATTCATTTACTATTTATAGAAATAAATAAAAATGTTTTCTTAAAAAATTATAATTAAAATTAATGAAAATAATTTTATCTTTTTTAAATAATAAGAAAATTTTGTTTAAAATTTATTATTATTAAATTATTATAAAATATTTATTATTATTATTATTTTTTTTAAATGGATATAGTTAGATAAGAGGCAATATTAATAATATTTTTATAAACTTTTTTATTTTATTTTTTTTTTGAACATAAGAAATACAAAAAAAAATACTAACAACTAATAATGATAAAAATTGATATGATCAAAAAAAAAAAAAAAAAATAAAAAAACTAACGACTAATAATTATAAAAATAAAACATGATGTATATAAATTAAACCATCTCTTTTATTTTTTTTTTTAATAAAAATAATATATTAGCCAATTAAAATTTAATTATAGAAAAGAAAACCTAAATAAGATTAAGAGGGTAATAAAATTTTTAATCTATTTTAATAATTTATATATTATAAAATATAGTATATTTATATAATAATTTTATTATTTATTAAATTAAAAATATTCTTTTTTTTTTATAAAATATATTATTCAAACTATATATTAAAACAAAAAAAAAATTTTTTTGTGAAACATTATACATTATTAATAGATTTTATTATATAAATAAAATATAAAATTAATACATATAATATATTTCAAAAACAAAAAAGTTCAAAAAAGTTTCCCTTTATTTTTTATTCCTTTTTTTTTTTCTTTTTTTCCATAAATACTATTTATAGATAAAGAATAACAGAACTCTTTATTATCTTTATTATATTAAAATAGAAATAATAATCTATATTATTAGTATATAATATTATTAATAACCTGTTAAACCTTTTTTTCCTAAGAAAAATAATAAAATTTTTATAATTTATTATCATTTTAAAAAGAAAATTAATATTCTATAATTAATCTATTAAACAAAATTATTTATAGAAAAAGCATATTAAGGAATAAAAGAATAAGGTCAAGAACAAGAAAAAAGAATTCTTTATAATAAATATATAATAAAAATTTATCTGAATAAATAAAAAAAAAAAGGGATCAGGTATTTATATTTTTTTTAATAAATTTGAATGTTTTAAATCTTTAATATTCATATAGTTGATAATAATAATTTTAAAATTAATATCATTTATATTAATTTTAGTTTTTTTAAAATTTAATAAAACTTTAATAATTATAATTTTATATTAATTTTTTTCTGTTGATAAAAAAATTTGTAAACTTCAATTTTAATTATAGTTTAATTATTGTAAAACATTTTATAGGAAGCACGAAATTAATACCTTTTCTTTAAAGATTTAATACTTCTGAAATAAAAGAAAATTATAATTAAATCATAATAAATGTATTGAAATGGAACTGTTTGTAATTTTTTTTTTCTGAACGAATAGAAATAAAAAGGTTTTTCAATAGTTTAATATAATTATTAAACTTTTAAATTTTTATTTTTAATATTATTGGTAATATATGTAAATTCCATTTACTATATATATTATTTTAAATAAAATAAAAATTTAATATATTTATATTATTAGTACAACTATATTTAAATGGAATTTTCAAAAAAATAATAAAATTTATTGGAAAGTATTATTTCTTTAAATTAAGATGTACAAAAAAAAAAATAAAAAATAAAATATTTCATTAAAATTTCATAATCAATAAAGTTTTATACTAATTTTTTTAATATTTATAATATTTTCTATTAAAATGATTAATCCATTTAGGTTATATTAATTATTCAAATGTAATGTATATTTAATATATAATTTATTTACCAAAAAAAATTTTATTTAAAACAATAAAACATAAAACCATTAAAAAATTTTTTAAATGATGTGGATATTTTTTTTTTACATATATAAAATAAATAAATTATTAATATTAAATAATATAAATAGTTGTATTTAGTATTTTTTTTTTCTTTTTTTCTTTTTTTATCACTTTTGCTTTATATTATTTTGTATTTATTAGAATAGAATGAAATATTTTTTTATATAATTTTTAAAATATTTATTTTTATATATAATTTAAATAAAAATTCTCAATCTGTTATTTAAATTAATTTGTGTATATATAATAATAAAGTATAAAAGTAATATAGAAATTAACTATCGAGTTTAAAAAATTTTTTATAGTAAATATAAAATCAAAATTAAAATATAGTTCACATTATTTTCAATTATAAAATTTTTTCTTAATTACAAATATAAAATTCAAAATGAAGGGTTTCTTTGATAAAACTGATTACATTGGAAATGTCGAATTAGAAAGAAAATATTTATTACGTGATGAAGATGAAGAAACGTAATATTAATATGAATATAATATATATATATATATATATTTATTTATTAGCTATTTTTAAAAGTTTTTATTCTATTTATTATTATGTAAAATTTATTTGAAGAGTACATTTAAAGAATAATCATTAAAATATATTATAATATTTTTTAAATATAAATATTGAATAATAATCTCTTCTATATTTTAGTATTGCTTCATATGACATTGATAATATGATAGATATGATGAACCTTCGTTTTAATGGTGTGAGAAAAAATGAACCAGCTATTATTGCTAAGGAAAATTTATTACCTTTCCCATTTAAGCCTGAAATTAGTTCACGTTATCCAGAAAACTGGAAAACTATTCCATTTTATCAATTATTTGATCTTGTAAAAGCTACAGCTTACGTTCTTAAAAAAAGATATGATTTTGCACCAGGAACAAGAGTTGGTATTATTGCTAATACATTACCATTTACACAATTAATGATTTATGCATTATGGAATTTACGTTGTGTTGTTGTTACTTTTCCACCAAGACTTGGTAATGATGTTAAACAATACTGGGTTAAGCATTGTGATATTAAAATGATATTTTATGATGTCAATTTTAGACTTTATGATGATTATGAGAAAAATGAAAAATTAAATAAACAAGGTCAATGGATTTGGAAATGGATTCATCCATTAACTGAAGAAGATGAAGGTTTATGTGCTGGTAAAGAAGGTGTCAAAATGTGTTTCATTTATAGTGATGAATTATGTAAAGAAATTTATCAAGCAAAAGCTGAAGGAAAAGCATATCAAAGAAAGGGTGACCCTGATGATGTTCTTCTTGTAATGGGTACTTCCTCTTCATCACAAGCTATTATTAAGAATGGTCAATGTACTAGTAAGTTATTGTTCTTTTATTTTTTATTTTTTTTTTGTTATAATCATTAAAATTATTTAGAAATTTATCTCTTTATCTTTATAATACTTTTTTATTTCTTAAAAAAAAAAGGTATTATAGATTTAGATTATATAACTATAAATTAATAGAAATGCTTATTTTGTTTTATTAACATTGTAAAATATTTTCCTATTTTAGAAATGAAATTCGTTCCATGGCAATTTAAACAATGTGTTGATAAATATAAACAATTCCTTACTCCACAAAATAGACTTTATACTGATTTATTCGTAAAGTAAGTTATTATTATTTAGGAATTATTAATATATATGTACTGGTAATGAAGTTTTATTAATAAAAAACAAAAAAAAAAAAAATTTTTTTTGTTTATATTAAATAAATAAAAGTATTCCATTCCATCAATCCTTTGGTGCAATTTGTGCACTTAGTTACTGTGTTACTGGAGCTAGTGGTTTAATCTTTAAAACACAACAATTAAGTGATATTGGTTTTGTTCCTGAAATGATTTTAGATGATATGGCTGAAACTAAAGCTCAAAGTGTTTGTCACTTCCCATTCCAAGTAATTACCTATTTTAAAATAATTTATATATATTAAATTAAATTAATTATTAAAATTTGTTATTTTTATTTTTAATATAACTATTCATTTTTTTTAAATTATTAAATATTTTTATTATTAAAAATTATTATCTTTACGTTTTTTTTTTTATTTATTTATTTATTTATTTACTTATTTATTTATTTTATTTTATTTATTTAATTATTGTATAATTAGTATGCTGAATATAAAAAGTTATTTGACGAAAACCATCCAAGAAAGAAGATTTGGGCTGATTATTTTAGAGAAGATCATGAACATAAAGTTTTTAAGACTGGTGGTGCTCCATTAAATCCAGTTGTTGCTAAATGGTATAAAGATACATTTGATATTTTAATTATGAATGGTTTAGGTTCCACTGAAGGTGGTCACGTTTTACATGATATTATGGAGGGTGAAATATTACCAGGTGAAGAAGGATATTATATGAGAGTTCCATGGGTTGATTTCTACTTTAAACCATTAAATGATGATGATCCAACGATTGGTGAACTTTATACCCATTCTTCTGCTAATGTTACAGGTTACTTTGGAAGAGCTAAGCCAGGAGAATTTTATGATTCACCAGTCCCGGGCATGCGTTGTGATGTTGGTAAGGAAGATCTTTTTGTTGATATTGATGGTGTTCCATACTTTAAAACTAATGATGTTCTTAAACGTTCACCAAAATCTGGTTATTATAAATATGTTACTAGAATTGATAGTATTATTACCTTTGCCACTGGTTTAAAGATGAATCCATTACCTTTTGAAAACACTATTAACTTTGAATGTACTAATATTAAGCATTGTTGTCTTATTTTAGATTCCACTCAAACTGAAGTTGTTTGTTTCGTTGAACCAAACTGGGAAGAAATTATTGTTGATGGTAAACCATTTGATACTTCCATTGATCCATCCACTCTTGACAGAAGCACTATTAAATCTTTAAGTAAAATTGCTCAAGAACAAACTTGGAATAGTATTTTTAAGGTTTTAATGGATGACTCTAAGAGTTTAACTAGTTGGGCTAAACAATTAACTATTCACAATGTATACATCATAGACTATGGTAAAAAATTCCCAAGTACTGATAAGGGATCTCTTTCAAGAAGAGTTGCAAGATTACAATATTCTAACGTCGTAAAATATATTTCTAAGGTTATTAGTGGTGAAATTTCAGAAATTCCTGATGAAGAAGTAGTTGAAAAAGAAAATGATGAATCAATTAATGTTAGTTACAGTGGTAAGGATATTGACAAGATTCTTAGTATGGAAAAAGAACAAAATAAATCTACTGTTACTGAAAACGAAAATGTTACGTATGAAGAGGAAGAATCTAATAAAGAAACAAAAACTAGAGAAGAAATTAATGATGAAATTCAAGATGCTATTAAGCTTATTTATCAATCAATCAAGGAAATTATTCCATCTACCCCAGAATTCGAATCTTTCAACCCAGAAAGTCCATTCACAATCTATGGTATTGATTCTCTTTCAACTATTAAATTAACTAATGTATTATCAAGAAAATTGAATAAGCATTACTCACCAGCTATTCTTTTCAACTATGGTAATACTTTTGAACTCGCTAAATTCTTATCTGGTAATGTTGATCAAAAGAATGTATCAGAAATTCGTGAATCTATTCCAGCTTCCTTAAATGAAAAACAGTCTAATGGAAAAATTGCTATTATTGGTATGGGTCTTCGTTTACCTGGTGCTATTAACAGTGCAAAATCTCTTTGGTTAGCTTTAGCTAAGGGTAAGGATTGTGTTTTACCTCCAATTAAAACTAGAGATTTACATCGTAATTACGTTAATAAGCCAAGTGATCAATTAGATCCAACTGAACACAATATTCCTCGTTTAGGTTTATACGATACTAGAAATAGTGTTGCTAAGCCATCTCAATTTGATGCTAAGTTCTTCAATTGTTTACCAGATGAAGCCTTAGCTCTTGATCCAAGACATCGTTGGATTTTAGAAACTAGTTGGGAAGCCTTAGAAAATGCTGGTATTCCACCAAACTCTTTAGAAAATTCTTCTACTGGTGTATTTGTTGGTATTAACGATGATCACGAATATTCTGATTTATTAACTGAATGTGGCGTTAAGAGTCCAATTGCTGCTCATGGTCAAAGTCCAAGTGGTATTGCTGGTCGTTTAAGTTACTTCTATAGATTATATGGTCCATCCTTCACTATGGATACTGCTTGTTCAACTGGTGCTTCTGCTCTTCATACTGCATGTCGTTCATTACAATGCGGTGATTGTGATTTATCTATTGTTTCTGGTGTTAAATTCATGTATTCTTCCAAGGATTTCTACATGACTTGTTCTGCTAGAATGACTTCACCACATGGACGTTGTGCCACATTTGATAAGGATGCTGATGGTTTCGTACCAGGTGAAGGTTGTGTTACCTTCATCTTGAAGCGTTTAGAAGATGCTGTTCGTGACAATGATCACATCTTATCTGTTGTTTTAAGTACTAGTAGTGGTCAAAGTGGTTTAAGACAATCTATTAGTGCTCCATCCTCAGAAGGTCAAGCTATTAATATGCGTAAGGCTATGAAGTTTGCTGGTATTAAACCAGAAGATGTGTCATATGTTGAAGCTCATGGTACTGGTACACCATTGGGTGATGCTCTTGAAGTTCATGCCTTAAACGAAATTTACGGTGGTAGTCATACTGAAGAAAATCCACTTGTTGTTGGTAGTATCAAGACTAATATTGGTCACACTTGTGAAACTGCTGGTTTAGCTGGTATTGCTAAGGTCATTGTTTCAATGCAACACAAACATATTCCAAGAAACCTTCACTTCAATACCTTAAATCCAGAAATTGATATTAAATCTATTCCAATTCAAATTCCAACCAAGACCTTACCATGGAACTCTACTGAACCAAACAAGCCACTTATCGCTCAAGTTTCTTCCTATGGTCTTCAAGGTAGTATTGTTCATGTCTTCTTACAAGAATATATTCCAGAAAATAAGGAACAAGGAGAAGCTAAAGAAGCTGAAACTGAAGTTGAAAATGATAAGGAAAATCACGTATTAACAATTAGTGCCAAAACTTATTCTGCATTAATTGAACTTTGTAATAACTACATGAATGTTCTTGAAAAGATGGAAGAAGAAAATGAAGATGTTTCTGATCTTTGCTTCTCATCTAATATTGGAAGACAACACTTTGATGAATTCAGATTATCCGTTAGTGGTAAGAATGCTTCTGAATTATACAGTAATCTTGAAAAGGAATTAGAAAAGTTAGAGAATAAGATGGAAGAAAAGGAAGAAAGCAATACTACTACTACTACTCACAATGCAAAGAAGATAAAACAGATGATGAGTGTAATTGCTGAAGATAAGAATGCTAAGATCGATGAAGCTCTTTACAAATTATTATTAGAGTTATTCCTTTCTCGTCCAGAATTCAGAAAGGCTCTTTTAGATTGTGACAGCATTATTTCTGAAGTTAGTAACAAGACCTATTCCTTAGTTGATGATATTGTTAATGGAGGAAAGAACAATAAGGAAGCTGCTGATGCCTTCCAAGCTATTAATGTCCTTTCCTTCTATTATGCCTTACACAAGACTTTAGATAAAGAATTAGATATTAGCAAATCTATCTACTGTGGTTATGGACTTGGAGAACTCATTACTATTCTTGTTAATGGTGGTATTTCTCTTAAGAAGGCCATCCAATTCCTTAAATTAGTTAATGAACAACAATCTATTGATGCCTGGTATGATGAAAAGGAAGAAAGAACTTATAAATTAAATAAGAATATTTACTGTTTCAGTCAACAACAAGAACTTAAGTCAAGAAATGTCATTCCAAAGGAATATTACACTTCTCTTTACCAATACTTAAGTTCTAAGGAAGAAGAAGAAACCTTAAAATCTTTGGAAACTATGAGCAGTTCAATTATTAGTCAA
>JACVTC010000123.1:297500-322500 GCA_016946835.1 Neocallimastix lanati (nom. inval.)
CACTATAACATCAATTTTTGTAATTAACAAATTTTTAATTATAATATATAATTAAATTTAGTAATACTCTTGGGGAAAGAACCTTTTTAAGTTTTATTTATAATATAAATATTTAGGTTTTTTTTTTTTTATAATATTTAGCCAATTGTAAACATTATAATTAATAAAGCCATATATAAAATTATTAACATAATATAATTTTACTATTTTATATTTATTTAATTAGTATACGCCATATTATTAATGGTGATTGAAATTTTTTTTGGGAAATTATGATAAAAATTCTTTTTATTAATTAATGATTAGATCAACTATAAATAATAAATGTGTAATATATTATATTTAATAAATATTTTTATTATATAATATAATATTAAAATAATAAATATGAACTTTAATTTTTTGTATAACATTAATATTAAGATATCTTATTTCATTTATTTCTAAATATATACAAAAAATTTTAAGATATCTTATTCCATAAATATAAATAAATATAATTATTAACAATTTAATTAAATATAAAATAAATATTATTAAACAGTAGAACATTGCTATTAAGAATATAAGATAACTTTAAAAAAAAAAAAAAAAAACTTTTTATAAAT
The DNA here is from genome assembly GCA_016946835.1 of Neocallimastix lanati (nom. inval.). NCBI lineage: Eukaryota > Fungi > Neocallimastigomycota > Neocallimastigomycetes > Neocallimastigales > Neocallimastigaceae > Neocallimastix > Neocallimastix lanati (nom. inval.). The sequence continues at coordinate 298,109 of JACVTC010000123.1, forward strand.
TTTTATATTTATTATTTAAAAACAAGAGGATAAATATAAATATATAATGAATAATCCAGTTCTCATTCATCATTCAATTAATGAAATTTTAATAATCTCAGTCTTTTTATCTTATTTATATAATAATATATGTTTTTTTAATTAATATATTTAAAAAAAAAAAAAGTATGCTTAACAATTATTATACATTAAGATAAAATTGTCAATGACATGACATATAATTATATTTTATATATATATATAAAATATTAATATAAAAAATAATATACGAATTATTAATAAATCAAGAAATGAATTTCAATAAAATACAGATAGGGATAATAAAAGTCCAATCAATTTTATTATTTATTTATTATTATATTATTATTATTTTATTTACTGAGAAAAAAGTGGATATGATCATAATCTGTTAATATAAATATGATTTAATAAAACTATTTCAGATTATTAATATTAATGTATAATGAATTCTTACATAATTAAATAATATATATTAATATAAGCTTATTTATATATGCTTATTTTAATACTAATATATGTAATTATTCTAATTAATATTTAAAATAAGGTTAAATTTCTTTATAATATATATTAATAACTTATATTTTTTATAAAATAAATTTTGTTGTTCAATATATATAATTTCCTGCCTTCTTGGGAATTAGAAATATAATACGAACCCTTTTGATCATATATTAAATTCCTTTATTTTATCTTTATTATAAATAATAATGATAAATATTATTAATATTTAAGTATTTGCCATATCATTTATTATTAAAAAAATCATACAATGCTATTATATTAGTTTCTGTTATATATATACAAAATATATATAATTTTTTTATTTTTACTTGAATCCCTTTTAAAACCCCTTAAAAAGGAAATTAATTATGTTGTATTTCATTAGTTTATATGTTCAATGTGTAGATATTACTATATATAAATTAATATTTAAATAAGGTTAACTTTCTTATTAGAGCTATCATAAAATATAAAATATATTAACATTTAATTCAAAATATAATATATTCTTAACCACTATAATAATTTGAAAAAAAAAAAAAAAAAACCTTATTTTTTTAATTCTCCTTATTATAATTAAATTATATTTTATTTTTTTTTTATATCTATTATTCCATAGAGTAAGGAATATATTATTTGTAATTATATCAACTATATTAATATATTTTATGATAAAGAGTTATTAGTACTTTATCATTCTAAAATGTTTTATACTATTATATTGTGGCTTGTTCCCTATTTATATTACAATAAATTTGAAGCTAAAATTTCATATATTCCTACATTTTTATTCATTTATTTTTATCCAATAAAGTGGTGAAATTGAATATAGTATATTGTTAAATATTATTTTCTAAAATTTTGTTGATAATTATAATCATATATTCTTTTCATATTATATTTTTGTTGTTATACCCTGACTTTTAAAACATTTATCAGTCTTTATTTATTTAAAATAAAATAAAAAAAATAATAGTTAATCAATATTCTCATTAATATATAATTATACTTAAAAATAATATAAAAAAAAAATAATTTTGCTTAAAAAATTTTAAAAATATATTATATCAAAATAGTATATTTTTTTCTATTGTTAAAAAATTATTGTAAGGTTAAACAAGTTACATAGATATATATTAAAAAATTCTTTTCTTGTTCTGGAAACAATATCTTAATAATTTAAGATTTTTTTCTTATTATAATTACATATATATACTAAAAAAAAATTATTTTAATATTAACATATTTTATTGAGTATATTATTATAATTTAGTTATTTTTTCTTTCTAATAATGTATGAAAGATGGAAGATATTTAATAAAAATATATAACTTTTAAACTTTTATAATATTTTTTCTTATGCAAATCTAATCTTTATTATTATTTATTTAATTATTAAAAAACAAGTCACATACAAAAACACGCCACGTTGCGAAATGTACTAGATTCCTTTTTTGATACAAAAATATTTTTAAATAAAAAAATTGATTTATGAAGTGTTTATTCTATTCCATTTTATACAACTAAAAAAATTTCTACTAATATAAAAATACTGTTAGATTAATATTTCTATTGTTACTATTAGATTATTATTATTATTATTATTATTATATTATTATTATTATTATTATTATTTTTATTTATATTTTATTATATTTTAATTTTTTCGCTTATATAAACAATATATTTAATACTTTTTCATTGAAGGGTTAAAATTTTAAATTACAATAAACTATTTTTAATATAAAAGTTTCTACTTAATATGAAATATATAGCTCATTTTAAATTTAATTAATACTATATAATTATTAATATTATAAATTGAAAAGTTTTGAAAATGTAATATTTAAGTAAAAATATTTACTAATTGTAATCAAAGTATTCAAGATTATAAGTAATTTATAGTTTTTTGAAAATAAAAAAATAAAAATAAAAATAATTATAATTATATAATTTATTCTACTTTATTTTTTAAAATTTATTTTAATTTTAAATATTGTTTTTCACTATGATAATTTAAGAAGACTGGTAATTATATTGATTATCAACCATGATAAGTTATTTTTGGAGAAATTTCTGCCCACTTTTCTATTACATAATAATTCTTAAAGGGTGGCGGTTTAAAAAACGACTGGTCTTGGGGAATTGGCTCTTTTTACTCTTATAGTGATTATCAACTTTCATCAACTGGGATTTATCCATTAAATCTACTTTCAAATCAAAGTCTTTTAGTGGTGCATGGATTGAGCTATTTCTTTAAAATGTCTAATTGAGTCTCAGATGGTTATAGACTCCTAATAATTGTATTGTTGATGATATCATTAATTTACGACTAACTATATAGCTTTATTACTTTCTTCTATAGTATGAGGTATGTAATATAATTGATAATCAGTGTATATAAAGTTAAGTATAGAATGTATCTGTTGTTATTATTATCTTTCTAGTGATGAAAAGGATAGTTTCGATTGTTAAAAGGAAACAATAGGTGAAGGATAACATTATTGCTAATGTATTTAATAGAAATATGGGCAACCCAGAAAATTTTGAAGGAACAGTATTTCAGGGAATTCACCTAATTTCAACGAATCTGATCTCAATATTTCTCATGGTACTGTTTTTACTAAATATATATTGATCTTAAGTTTTCTCTTGAAGTTTGTATTCCATTTAAATGGAAAGGTAAGAACATTTATGGTGCTAGCATTCGAATAGTGTTATTTTTATTATTATTCTTCTATAGTATAAACAAGACTCATATTGGGCTCAAGATGAAAACTTAATTAAATATAAATTATTTAAATGAATTTGTTTTTTAGAATATTTTTTTTTTTTTTTTTTTTTTTTTAAATAATTTATAATTTATAAAAATTAATATTTATATTTTTATTTATTTTTATTATTTACAATTACAATACCAAACTTTATTTAATATAGATATTATTTCATAATTTATTTTCAGTTATGGAGTACATTATTAATTATATTATATTAACATGATTAATATTATTTATTTAATAATAACATAATAATAAAGTTTCAATTATTCTCCAAAGTCATTTTAATATTTCCAATAATGTCTTTAAATTGAAATAGAATATATTTTTATTTATTTATTTATTTATTTTTTAATGAATAATTCAGTAAAAATAAAAAATTAATAATTGTAGATATTCATAAACTATTTATATTATATATATACAATTATTTAATAAAAAATACATTTTTGCTCCTTATCTTTTTTAAAAGTTTATATATTTTAAAAAATATCATTATTTATGGTCTAAAGTATATATAATAAAATATTATATATTTATTTAAAAAAAATAATAAAAACTTGATTTATATAATATAACTATTGATTATTTAAAATATAAATCAATTATTTATATTTAATTATCATATAAGCAACAATTATATAATAATTAAAGGAGATAATAATGCATTAAATATCTAGCATAATATTTAACATAGATAACCTGTTATTTTTACATATTAAAATTAAATTATAATGATATTTTATAAAGATATTAAGATTTTAATTATTGTTTTAAAAACATCAAATAATGATAGAAAATTAAATATTTAATATAATAATAATTGTTGTTACTATTTTACTATTTTATTAATCTTTTTTTTTTTTTTTTTTTTTTTTTTTTTTTTTAAATCGTATAAAACTTAAAAAATAATTATAAAAAGTATTGAAATTAATAATTCAATATAGTAAAATAAATAAGTAAATAAAATATACAATAATTAATAAATATATTATATTTTATGACTAATTATAAATTTATTATATTTTATATTTTTATTTATAATATTATTTATACGATTTTTTAAGGTTTAATCAAGGAATATATAATTATTTTTAAAGGATATGTATACTAATCCAGAAGCATTGTAATTTGGTTATTTTTATTATTTATGATTATATTTTTATACATTAATTCGTTTTAATAGATATTTATCGTATAAATAAATATTTTAAATTAAATTAATATTTATTATCATCTATAGTCACATTTTTTTTATTTTTAATAATATAATGATTTTTTTTTTTTTTTTTTTTAGTTCCATATATAATAAATTTAAGAATATTTAGATTAATAAAATTTATTTATATATATGATTTTGATTTCAATTGAGCTTTGATTTCTTTGATTAGTTTCATTTTCTTCTCAAGTATTAAATCAGTATTATTAATTAAATCATTAAATATTAAAAATGATTCATGACTACTTAATTTTAATGGAATATCTTTATCGCTATCAATTTCAAATCTTTTTTTTATGTTTGTGAATAACGAATTTTCAAGTTCTTTCAATTCAGAAAATGAATATAATCGTTCAGAAAAGGCTTTAATAGTTTCAATCTCTAAATTATCAGAATTTGTATCATTTTTATTTAAATTATTTAAATTTTTGTTATTTTTGCTGTAATTATTTTTTCCATTTTTTTTATTAATAGTTGGTATCATTGAATTTAAATTAATATCTCCACTAGAAAATATTTTTCTTCTTAAAATATGTGGTTTTGTTGGACTATTTGTTCTTGATGTACTTTTATTTAAATTATTATGTATCTAAAAGAAATTAAATTAATTTTGTTGTATATATGTATATTATTATTATTATTATTATTATTATTATTATTATTATTATTATTATTATTATTATTATTATTATTATTGTTGTTGTTGTTGTTGTTGTTGATTTTAATATTATAATATTTATTTTAGTAATAAATAATAAATAATAAATAATAAATAATAAATAATAAATAATAAATAATAAATAATAAATAATAAATAATAAATAATAAATAATAAATAATTAATAATTAATTATAAATAATATATAATAGATACTAATATTGATAAATAATAATAACATTTACATTTCCATTATTTTCAATATCTATTTTTTTATTATATTCAAAGTTATCATCGTCATTATCAGATTTTGAAATTGGTGGAAGCGTCGGCGTTTGTGCTTTTCTTGGTTGATTTAAAACTTTTTTCTTACTTCCTCCATAATATTGATATGTAGGTAATTTTGAATACTTAAAAAATGAATTTTTCTTTTTATCAGTTCCATTACCATTATTACTATTTGAATTATTATTATTGTTATTTAAATTATTACTACCATTTAGATTATTATTATTATTTTGGTTAGTATTACTATGTTGATTATTATTATTTTGGCTTTTACTATTATTTAAGCTATTACTATTATTTAGGTTATTACTACTATTTTGTCTATTGTTATTGGTATTTGAATCATCAGACTTTTTTATTATATTTATTTTGATTTTATTTCCTTTCTCGGTTGATGAATCATATATTATTGCTTTACTTGTTGTGATTTCTTGACCGAATTCCTTCACTCTTTTATTTTATAATTAAGATTTATTTATATAAAATAATAAACAATAATAAGAAGAAATATTTATTATAATATTTCATAAATTTTATTTTATTACTTTTTATAAAATTGTTCAATAATAAAATATAAAATATTACTTATTTTAAGAATTTTTTAATCTATGTTATTTAAATTGACAGTAAAAAATATTGTTATTATATTATATTTATATACCTATGTGCATATCTTAATGTATTTAAAGTATGATCGATATTCATTGAACTTGGCGATATTGTTGTAATCATACATGTTTTACTATTACCTATAAATGAATCTTTCAAAACCTTATTATTTTTTAAAAAAAGATTTATATATTTAATAATTAAATATTTAATTTAAATTCGTTATATCGTAAAAAAAAAAAAAATTATTTACTTGTGTTAATTTGCTTTGCCTAAATGGGGTGTGCTTTGATTCTTGATCAATCGCTCTAATACATTCTTTTAAAGCTAACAAACTTTTATTTATTTCTTGACCTTCTAATCTATTATTTAAATATAAAATATAATATTATAATTATAATGTTTAAAAATGTATTCATTTATAATAAATTTTTAAAACTTGTAATATTTAAAGTATTAATAATTTATTACAATGTTTGTTTATCCGTATCATCTCGATCAGCCCCTCTTTCACTTCCTGCCAAATCAATAAATATAAATTTTCCGTACACAGGTAAATTTTTTTTAGTTTTATCTTTTAATACTACTTGGAAAATTCCATGAGATCTTGAGGAATCAGGATTAGATCCAGTTGTTGCTAGTTTTTTTTTTTTTTTTTTTTTATTTTTAATATATTAAATATTATTAAATAGATAAAAAAATTTTTAATATTAATTTTAATATTAATTTATTTTCATTAATTCTTTTTTAAAACTAATTACATGTAACACGACTATTTTTTCCATTTATAAATATTGTCATTAATTCATCTTCTGAAAAACATTCATATTCTGTAAGCCCTTGTATACATACTTGTTGATTATTGTCTTCACGAGCATACACCTTTTTTTTATTATTTAATAAATCGTATAATTGGCCTTGATATATTTCATAAAAACTAATATATACTGAAATAAAAGAATATTTTTCTTTTTTTAAAAGTGTAAAAATATCTTTTGCGGCGAGAATAAAAAGTCCTTTTATTTATAATTGATTTAAATAATCATTATTAATATTATATAATTAATATTTAAATTTGTTAATATATTACTTTAAATATTATTTTATAATATGTTATTTCATAAATATTGATTTACCCTGTTCAGGATTCATCATTGTAAAAGTTTTTCCGGATCCCGTTTGACCGCTATAATTAATTATTTTCAATCATTTTTTTTTTAATTATTATGTATTTTGGATAAATTCGTTAGTATTTCTTTACTTTAATATTTTTTTTTTAGTTCTTTAGATTACTTACTAACAGAAATATGTTGCTGTTCCACCATTGAAAACATGTTCAATTAATGATGCACCAGTTTGCTTATAAACCTTTATATATATATATTATAATTTAATATAAAATTGTATGTAGAATACCGCAATGATTATAACTTAAATATTTACATCTTTATTACTAGCATCACTATCAAAAGCATAATCAAATGTGAAATGATGATAATTTATATATTTAGTAAGATCTAATTTTAATCTTTATAAATATTATATTAAAGTACAATATTATATAATAATAATAATAATAATAATAATAATAATAATAATAATAATAATAATAATTAAATAATAATAAATGTTAATGTAATAATAATAATAATTAGTTTATTAATATAATTTGATATTCTAAAATAAATATATAAATTTATTTATAAATTACTATAATAATTTACTTTTGCTCATGTACTATTACTGTTTTATTATCTTTTATAAAAACAGCATTTTTATCTTCTCTTTTAATTTCATTGGAATTTAATGGACGTTTTCTTACACAGACATAAATTTTTTCATTATCATTTTTTTGATCTCTTGTCTCTAACTTTGAAATATTTTTTGAATATTTTTCTGTAGAAGTCCTAATAAAATTATTGTTTTTTACATTCGGAATACTTGCCATATTTAATGAATATGGTATTCCATAATCATCTAAAAGTTTTTTTGAAGTAATGGTATCCATATTTATAATTAATTTAGTTTATGTTAAAAATTTTGAATATTTCTTATAATTTTCTATTTTTTTTAAAAAAAAAAAAATTTAATATATTCAAATATTTTAAATAAATAAAATAGTTAGGCTCTCTAATTTGAATAAAATAATATTTTAATTAATGTACGAATAGAAATTATTATTTTTATTTTTAATTTTTATATAGATATATATATCATATATATATATAACTAACATTATATATATAAACATTTATCAAATAATTATTAAATAAACTTATTTATTTTTTATTTATAAAAAAATATATATATTTACAATTTTGAATATTAAATATAATTTATTAATATATTATAAAAAGTGTAAAAAAAAAAAAAAAAATAAAAAAAAAAAAAAAAAAAAAACCTTCTTTATAATAAACTTTAAATATAAAAATCTTATAAACCTAATCTCCCAATATATAAATTTCCTTTGTATAGTATAAAAAAAAACTGTTTAAATATTATTTATAAGAAATAATAAAATATATTTATATATGTGTTTTTTTTATTTCTATTTAATTTGAATAATATTTAATAAACATAAATAATGAAGTACAATAAGGAAGCAAATTATAAAATAAAATTAAATGAAATAAAATAAATAATAAAGTACTATTAGAGTATTGATAAAAATAAAATAAAAAAAAGTAAAATAAATAGTAACGTGTCATATAATATTGAAGTATTAATAAAAATAAAATAAATAAAATAGTGAGGAGTTTACAAAAATAAATTAAAAAAAATGAAATAGTAAAATTCAATAAAGAATCAAAGTAATAATAAAAATGAAATAAAGTACAATAAGGAAGGAAAGTACTGGTAAAAATAAATTTTAATAAAATAAAGTAAAATTTTTATCATATGAAGAATAAATATTTATTATTATATCTATTATTTACTTTATTTTATTATTAATGGATTAATGTAATAAAAAATAATATAGTTAATTATAGCTTGTTTGCATATTTTAATATATATTTAATTAAATAATATAGTTTTTATTTTTTTATTTTTTATTTTTTTATTTTTTATTTTTTATTTTTATTTTTTTTTTTTTTTGAATTCTTATAAATTTTTTTAAAAGAAATCATTTTATCAATACAAAAAGATTCAAATGTTAAAAAAATGTTATTAATGCTAATTCAGTTTCTGTCGAAAAAAAAAAGAATAACTACTAAAAAGAAAAAAAAGTAATAAATAAAGATATATAATTAAAAGATTGAATGGAATTATTTGAATATAACAATAAATAATAATTCTATCTTTAAATTAATCATAATAACATAGTTTCACTTCATTGAAGACTAATACTTTTTTCATTGTTGACTTTCTAACACCATATGAATTGGAATCTATATATATAAGTCCTTTTGAAAATCTAAAAGGAAAATATTCTATTTAATTTTATGATGACTTGAAAAAAGATAATTATGAAGGGGTAACTTGTGTGAATATAAGAGCACATATTTAACTTTAACAATTTATAAATTTTTTTTTCATAGATCTTATTTTAAGTTTTTTTATGTGTTAAAAATTTTTTTATATTTATAATAATATATAATAAAGATTAAGTTATCATTAATAAAAATTTATTGAAAAAAATAATATAATTAATGTGATATTATTATTATAATATATTTTATGACTTTTTTTTTATTGATGCTATAAAAAAACATTATATTATTATTTGTAAATACATTTTTTAATTCCATAATTTTATAATTCATAAGAAAATATTAAATGTAATTTTAATTTAAAATATGTATGGAATACTCTTTTTATTTAAAATTTATTATATATATATTAAATTCAATATATAAACATTATATTAGTAATATATTTTATTTATATATAATAATATGTATATATATTATTACTATATAAATTTTTTAATATAAGAAAATTGACAAAATAATAAATATATATATGCATTTTTTTTTATTTCCGGTGTGTACCGCCTAATAGAAATATATATTTTTTAATATAATTAGGAAAAGGAACAAGTTTAATTCCAAATATCAAGAAAATTTCGATGTATTTACAATAAACAAAATTAGAAATTAAAATGAAAATTAAATGATTTATACATTAAAAATAGTTTTTATTCTATAATAGTATATGTAATATATATAATTATTATAATATATATATATATTAAAGAATAAAGTAAATATAGAAAAAATTATCATTGTTACTATTAATATAGAAGACTTAGCAATTAGATTTCTTTAATAATAATAAATTTAACAAAGAAAAAAAAGAGGAAAAAAAAATATGGAAAAGGTATAATTTTTATATATATATTTTTAATAAATGAAAATTTTCCTTTTTTTTTTTTTTTTTATTTATTTTATAATTCAATGTAAAATTATATATAAATAGAAAAATAAAATTTTAATTGTAAATAAGTTTAATAAATAAATAAATAAATAAATAAATAAATAAATAAATAAATAAATAAATAAATAAATAAATAAATAAATAAATAAATAAATAAATAAATAAATAAATAAATAAATAAATAAATAAATAAATAAATAAATAAATAAATAAATAAATATAAAATAAACTAGTGTAAATCGAAGTGTAAATAAACTTGTTAATAAAAAATATACTTAGGTTTATTAAGGCATATATTATTAAATAATGTACATCATATGAATCAATGTAGAATTATTATAGATAGAAATATAAATTTAAAATTTTAAATAATATTATATACGAGAATTCTTTAATATAAATTTTATAAATATAGTGTTGTGATTAAAAAAAAAATAAATAATTTTTAATTAAATTCCCATAAATTTTTAAAATATTTTTAATTAAACCTTTAATTTATAATAGTTAGAGTTGAATCAGAAATAAGAAATTGTTCATTCCAAGTGAGGTTTAAATATATATAAAAATTGTATATAAAAAATTCAATCAAATTTTTATACATCTAATTATACCAATATTATATACATAATAAAAAAGGCATTTATACAGTTATTAATTCACTACATGTGAATTAACTCAACAAATTAGTAATACATAAATAAATACATAATATTTACTTAAATTTAATATAAAATATTTCATGAAATATTTATTGTGAATTAAAATTATATATTTTTAGAGAGTTTTGAATTATTGATAGATTATTTATTTTTTTACTTGTTTTTCAATTGTTATAAATTTACAGAAAGAGGGCATAATAAAAGGTTTCAGTAATATATTGGTAAAATAATATATATATATATATATATTTATAAAATTTTTTATTATTAGAAATCTTTCTCTCTCCTTTATATAAGGGTAATTTTCAATATCAAACATTGATAGTAGTTTTTGAGTTTATATAATTATTATATTAATAATATATATAATATTAATTTAGATATTTTTATTATAACATTTCATTTTATTCATGTAATTCAATAAAAATAAATTAAATTAGATAGGTAAATTTAAATCAAGAATAAAAAAAAAAAAATTACAATCATGAAAAATGCATTTTTTTGTTGTTAAAAGAGGAAAATGAAAATAATAAGGGATTTTGTCCAAATATTACTCTTTTTTCTGTCATTTCTAATTCTTTATATTATATTTAAATATTGCAATATTTTATTTTTATTTTTATTTTTATTTATTTTTTTTTTTTTCTTTGTTATTTCCTCTTGTATTTTTTATTATGAATCCATTAAGAAGAAATGATAATATATTGAAGGTTTTACAATTAAATAATTTATTAGAATTAATTGTAAAGAAATTGATGTGAAATAAATACATAACTTTATTCATTTGAATATTTGTGGAATCAATCCAAATATTAAAATTCATATACTTCTTTTTAATATTAATTGTTTCTGTAATATTCTAATGCTGTGATAATATTGATAATATTAATATAATACTACTAAGTATGTTACACATAATTTCCCTATGATTTAGTAATAATTGGTATATAAAAAAAAATAAATGAAATAAAGTGTGGAAAGATACCTTTTGTTTTTATATTGTGAGAAGAATAAAGAGTTAAAGTTTTTAACATTTATTTTCAAATAATTAAATATATATATATATATATATATATATATATAATTCTTTCTACATAAATTTACTATATTATATACCATGTGATAATATCATTGATATGCGGGACTTTTATGTGCAATAATTTATAAGAGGTGGGTTTTAAATATTGGTAGTTTAGTAAATTTTATTAATAAAATTATAATATTCGTACAATTAAAATAATAATTCTAATTCCTAAAAATTTACAAGAGAGTCCTCCATTTCTAATATAAATAATCTAATCTATTTATAAGAAATAGGTAATATATTAATTATGTTACATATAGAAAGTATTAATAAAGAAATAGAATACATTGTAAATATATTTAATATACAAAAAAATTAAATGAAATATTTCCAGGATATAATTTTACTGAAAAGTTACCAAAGTTACAAATAAATGATAATGACTATCCTTCTATTAATTATAATAAAAAATGTATATTCTAATATATAAAACTATATAAATTTTATATGAATTAAAGTATTACAATTATTATAATTATAATAATACATATTGAAATAAAATAAAATAAAATAATTATCAAAAAGATATAAATTTAATATTTAATATTTAATAATTATTATTAAATATACAAATATGTTACTACACATATTTGTTTTATATCATCATTTTTTTTTATTTAATTTTTTTCAATTATTATATAGTATATATATATATATATATTTGTTTAATTTATTTTAAAAAATAAAATAATATATTTTTCTTAAATTTTTTATATATATACTTTCTTTATATATATATATATATATATTATATTTTTTTTTTTTTTTTTTTTTTTTTTTTTTTTTTTTTTTTTTTTTTTTTTGCCCTTTTTTTAAAAAAAAGATAGTATATAGAAATGAAATTACTTCCAGATAAACCTTTACTTATTACAGGACAGGGTATTTATATAATACATTGAAAAAAAAAAAGAAAATATTTAATTTACTATTTAATAATTATATTTTAAAAATAAAGGAAAAACTCAATATGTTGATAATGTGTTGAAGAATTACAAGAATTTTAAGGTATTTTAAATATTAATGTTTTTACTTGAGAAAATTTATAATAATAATATTAGAATAATATTAATTACTTTAAATTTACTTTAAATAATTTAATATTTTTACTTGAAATACAAATATATTATATTAATTAATATTAATAATTTAATTTAAGATTGTTAATGTAAGTTTGGTCGATATGCTTTTGAGATATCCATTAAATATACAAACTTGTTTAAATAACTATTTTGAATATGCATATAAATATAAGCCTTCAATATGTAATTTAATATAATAATATATAATATATTTTAATACTATAAAAATAGACGAATAACATAATTGTATTTTAAGTAATTTTTGATAATTGTGAAGAAATATTTAATAAAAATGGTTCAAGTTATCAATTCATATATAATTTTATAGAAAATACAGAGAAATATCAAAATGATATAATAATAGTAGGTATTAAAATATTAAAGAATAATGTCATATAAATTTTATTTGTATTTTTAGAATTATTATATTTCTTTTCTCATTATTATTATTATTATTATTATTACAATTATTTAGATAGGGAAATCTAATTCACTTGAAGAAATTCATCCAATTATAAGAAATTATTTTAAAGTAATGATTTATATATATATATATATATATATATTGTTAATTTTAATATGGATATAAATTATTTAAAAAAATTTTTATATTGGTCATTTTAAAGGAATTTATATATGTAGAAAATCCAGATAATGATAAAATAATTTCGATGTTTAAAGAATATTTAGCGGAATTTGAAGAAATAAATAGTATAGATTTGATAAAAATTGCAAATTTATGTAAGGGTTTTACTTATAATGATGTAATAGCTGTTTGTAAATTTGTAATGCAAAATTCTTCAAAAGATATATTAGGTATTTCTATTAGAATAGTAATAATACTAATATTAATAATGATAATAATAATATTAATAATATTATTATTCATTGTTATACATTAATTTATAAATTAATAAATATTAATTTCACTATTTATTAATATTAAATCATTATAAAAATAATTTTAGAAACAAAATTTGTGAATGCTATTAATAGAGTATTAAATAATAATATTCGAAATTCTTATGATTCTACAGCGAATGAAGCAATACAATGGGATGATATTGGAGGCCTTGATAATATTAAAGTAAATATTTTTGATAAGATAAAAGAATAATTTATATAAGGTAATAATGTTAATAATAGAAATTTTATTAATAGCAAGATATAGAGGAATCAATTATATGGTACTTTAATAATCCTGAAGCGTTTAATCGTTTAGGGATTCAAGCTACGAAAGGTGTTTTATTGTAAGTGTACAATAAATAAAGTATTAATAGTTTTGAAATAATAACATTAACTTAAATAGTTAAATTTAAAATTTAAAAAAATATAAATAGACATGGTCCTCCAGGTACTGGTAAAACCCTTTTAGCAAAAGCTATTGCTACAAAAATAAATTCAAGATTTATTCTTATCAATATTTCAGATTTAGTAAAAGGAGAAGTTAGTTTTAATAAAATTATAAAATAAATAATATATTTCAGTAAAATTTGTTAATGAATTAATCAATAAATAATAAAATAGGTAGGTCAGTCAGAAAAAGCAATAAAAAATTTTTTTGAATTAGCAAAGAACACACAACCATCAATAATATTTCTGGATGAATTAGAATCATTATTTTCTAAAAGAAAAGGTGATAAAAGTATTGTTCAAAAAGTATGTGTTTAATAACATTAATTATAAAATAATTTGATATTAAATTATATATATATATATATATGTTATTATTATTATTATTATTATTATTATTGCTTGTTACTTGTTGCTATGTTATGCTAACATTATTGTTTATTGTTTTTTATCATTTTTAAAAAATAGTTATCATCACAATTAATTTTACAATTAGATGAATTAAATTCAGGGCAATACAAAGTAATTATATTAGGTGCCACCAATAATGTAAAAATTTTAGATCCATCAATTATTAGATCAGGTATATATAATAACATTAAAAAACTTAATAATAAATAATAAATAATAAATAATTATTAAAAAATAATAAAAAGGTCGACTTGATCATCTTATATATGTACCATTGCCAGATTGTAATCAGAGAGAATCAATATTGAAAGTAATTGGTAAACATATGCCTCTTGATGATAATGTAGATTTTAAAGTTATAGCCGAAAAAATTAATGGATATAGTGGTGCAGATATTAAAGAATTATTTAGAAAAACTGGTTTATATGCGTTAAGAAGAATATATAATTTGAGAAGACAAAATAATAATTTAAATATAGTAACTATTAATATTAAAATTTAATATTTATATATTATTATATTATTATAATTATTAATTATTTATAATAAATTTAATTAACATAGATTAAAAAAATTAGCCAGGATGATTTTATTACTGTATTAAACACTACAAAAAAATGATTGTACTAGAAATAAAAATAATAAAAATAATAAAAATAATAAAAATAATAAAAATAATTATTAAATAAAAGTAACTATGCTATTAATATTAAAGAGTACTAATGTTGTAGTGCTAATATATATAATATAAATATATTATTAATTCATAATAATAATAATAACGAAATTATTATTATTATTTATAATAAATATATTAATATTTTTGTACCTTTTTTTTTTTTTTTTTTTTTTTTTTTAATTGCAAAATTTCCTATATGTTTATCATATATATCATTCCTTTTAAATAATAGATTCATGAAACACCACTCTGATGCATAATTATTAGTTTTCCAATTTTTGATGAACTGTTATTATTATTATTATTATTGTTGTTGTTGTTGTTACTATTATTATTTGAATATTTTATATTCGTATTCTGGGAGTTACCTGAGTTTTGATTATTTTGGTTTATACTATTAACAGGTTTAAAATTAATTATCATATTGTAGACTTTCTTTGGTCTAAATGTATTGGTAGCTTTGATATTAATTTTTTTTTATATTCTTTTTCTCTTTTTTTTAAATATTTTTAAACTTTTTAATATTGTTATTTGATAAATTGATATTTCATTTTTTTTTTTTTTTTTACTATTTAGTTGGATTGCAATATTTATTAAATTCAATATTAAATTTTTTTTTTAATTTTTTTATTATTATTAATTTTAAAAAAAAAATTTAAATGTTTTTATATTAGAGTAATAATATAAAGAAATTTTAATTTCTGTCTAAATATTTTTTAAGATTAAATATTATTAAATATTATTTCATTATTTTATTATTTATTAAAAATTTAAATATCATTATTTATTTGTCAAATATAATTTAAGCCACTTTTACATCAACAGATTTTAGAGTACGCCGCATTTCATATAAAACACCGTTCCGAAGTGCCTATGTTATATATATATGAACTAAATAGCATCAAAATGCATATATGCTGTATGCTGAACTATACCTGTTTATATATCAATAATATGTGCAAAAGCATTGTTAACCTATATGAACATGAGTTGCATTTCGCCAGGTTGCATTTCGCCAAGTGGCGTATTGATATAAATAAATGAGTGAATGAATAAATAAAAATTCAAAATAATTTTTTTAAACTAGAGTTGTTATTATATTTATTTATTAAAGATATTTTTTAAAATTTTGCAAAATTGTAATAAAATAATTATTTATAATATTTAAAGTTTATAAATATTATTTTTATTAGTAAATAATAATAAATATTATTTATTGTTAAATATAACACTTAAATTCAGAAATGATATTTATATTTTATTATGTGTTTATTTATTTATTTATTTATTTATTGCTTTTACATTTAGAAAGACCTTATTCATTTAAGAATATGTTATTACATGTTATTTATATTTATTTTCTAGTCTAACATTATTGGTAACATTTAACGTTACACTGCATTATATTATCGAATAAAAAAATATTTTACACTTAATAATGTAGTATAATGTACAATGTAATTAAACACATAACTGTGATATTTAACATTCCCCCTACATTGGCATTTTCTACATTTCCATGATGAAGTCTGAGAAATATTTAAGCTTGGGTCCAGAAATACTTTTGGTTAATGGATCTGCCATCATTGAGTTAGAACCAATGAGTGTTAATTTAATATCATTTTTCATAATTTCATCTTGAACATATTTGTATTTTATATCCATATATTTGCATCGTCCCTTTTGGTTTTCATTTTCAGCTATATCCTTACATGGTTTATTATCTATTCTAATATTAATTCTAATGTTTTTGTTAAATATTTCATTAACTAATCTTCTTATCCATATAGCTTGTTTGGTACATTCTATTAAGCTTGAGTATTCGGCTTCTGTAGTTGATAAGGCTATATTTTTCTGTGTAATTGATTTCCATGATATTGGGCTATTTCCTAATACAAAAATATATCCTGAAGTGGATCTTCTTTTAACCTCATCACCAGCGAAATCTGCATCACAATAAGCTCTTAAAATTTTCTTTCCGTTATAATGAATTGAATAGTCCTTGGTACTTTTAAGGTATTTTAGTATTTGTATACCTGCATTCAAATCAGCTCTTGTTGGATTCTCAGAAAATCTTGCAGCTTGATTTACTGCAAATGCTATGTCAGGTCTTGTTTTTGTTGATACATATAATAGAGATCCAATCAATCTTTTATAATCAGTTTTGTTAATTTTCTCAGAGTTTTCTCTATCTTCTAATTTTGCATTAATACATGGTATTCTAGTTATTTTAGTATTGTTTATGTTGTAGTTAGTTAACATTTTTTCAATATAATCTTTTTGATTAATTTTGTAGCCTTTATTTGTTTTAACTATATTGATTCCAATAATTTTGTTTGCTGATATATCTGTGGAGACTTTGTATTTACGTTTTATCTTTGAAACAACTTTGGTAATTTCTTTATTCTCTCCTGCAATTAGTATATCATCAACATAGAGTGTTAGTAATAAGCATAATTTATTATTTTTATATTTACCAAATAAACAACTATCTGTATTATATTGAATTAACCCAATTTTCTTAAGAAAACCGGAGATTTCGTAAAACCATTGTCTTCCAGCTTGTTTGAGTCCATAGAGAGCCTTTCGTAATAATCCTGATTTTCCGCAATTGAAATTTTTATCACCGATTGGAATTTGTACATAAATTTTTTCATCTAATTTAGCGTTCAAATATGCAGCTTTAATATCGATTTGTCTTAAATCCCATTTATATATAGATGCAATAGCAATAGTTAATCTAAAACTATCCATTTCTATTGTAGGAGAATAGGTGCAGTTATAATCAACTCCTTTAATTTGTCGAAAACCTTTGACGACCAATCTAGCTTTATATATACCATTATCTTTTATGGTAAAAACCCATTTAACGTCGAGTGGCTTAATGCCTTTTGGGATATTTTTATTTTCAACAATTTTCATTACATTATTTCCATATAAATTTTGTAATTCTTTGTTAATTGCGTCTTTCCATTTGTCCGCATTTTCTGAATTCATAGCTTCTTCATAATTCTTGGGAATTAATGTATTAATGTTATTGACTCTATTTCTCTTGCGTCTTTCGTTTTCATCTGAGTCTGTTTTCCTTTCAAAAAATGGTTTATTTGATGTAGATACTCTATCTTTTATTTTTCTTTCTTCATTCAATTGATAAATTTTTCTTTTTCTTTTTCGATAGTTTTTTGTTTTCTCGTTATCAATTTTATCATTTTTGTTTACTAGTTTATCGAAAATTTTATTATTTCTTTTAATATTAAATTTAAAGTTCTTTTCTTTGTTCTTTCTTAGTTTTCTTTTATCTAAAGGTTCCAGATCACTAAAACTGTCCTCAGATCCATTCTCTGAATTATAGTCATTCATTTTATTATTATCATATATTTTATTATTTTCCAAATTTGATTTTTCATTCATCTTCATATTAGCCAGATTTTTATGATTGCTTTCAATTCTATTCTCAATAAGTTTCTGGTCTAAAATTTCATAATTATTAAGGTTTGATTTAGATAAATTTTTATAATTATTAAGGTTTGAAATTTTTAATTTATTCTTAAATTTGAAATTTTTGAAATTTTTATTCAAATTTTTATTAATAAAACTTTTTTTCACATTTTTGTTCAAAAAATCATTTTTTGTGATTTTTATACCCTTTATGTTATTATCGTTATTTCTATTAATAATAGTGTTATTTTCATTACTTTTACTATTATCATGTAGGATTTTGGCATGGTTTTCATTTGATGAAACTTTTATATTATCTTCAATATTTGAATTTTTGAGTATTTCTTCTTGTTTTTCAGCTAATTTTTGATTTTCGTTAATTTTATCTTCATTGATTTTATCATCATTAATTTTGTCTTCATTAATTTTATTTTCATTGATTATGTCTTCATTAATTTTATTTTCATTAATTATGTCTTCATTAATTATGTCTTCATTAATTAACGTTATAAGATTTGAAGTTTCTTTTACTACCTTTCCTGTTTAAAGATGTTCTTTTAATTTTAATTTTGTTTCTTGACTTATTATTAATATTTTTCTTTTCTCCTCTATAGTTATTATTTGGTGAATTCGATGGATTGAAGAAACAGTTATCAGTAGTGTGCCCATTTTTATGGCAATATTGACAGTATTCGTTGGAATTTGCTTCTTTATTAAAATTATATGGGAGTTTCCCATTTCGGACTCTATTAATTTGATCTTCGTGTTGATATGTTTCCTTGATTTCTACTCGTTTAATACTTTTACTTTTCTTAATTATGGTACTTAGTTTTGTTATGTCTTCTTTTAAATCCTTAAATGTCTTTTCAACATATAGAAATGTGAATGAATATGCGATGCCGACTTTATTTAGTTCCTCTAAAGAATACAAGACTTTTGTTTCTTCACTTAGTTCTGGCTTATTTTGAGATTTTGCCTCGTTATTGTATTCTGTAAATAATGAGTTAAGATTATCTAAATACAGTTTAAAGTCATCGTTTTCGATTTCTAGCTTTTTTATCTTCATTTCAATTTCAAATAATCTTGAAGGGCCTGTTTCTGAAAATCTTTCCTTTAATTCCTTTATCATTAAGTAGGCACTTGTACAATTATTTAATAAGCTTTTTGTATATTCGTCGAGGCTGTTTAATATTATAATTCTGACTGTACTGTCATATTTTAAATGTTTTTTATTTGTGTTTATATCTTTGATATTCTTTGATATATAATCACCCAATTCTTCAGAATCAAGGAATAATTTTAAGTCTGAATGCCATTTGTGAAAGTTTTCATTTGTAATTCTAAAGTTTTGAATGTGAAATTTATTAATTGTGTTGGTTTGAATATTTGGAGGTTCTACTTCGACAAGAGTATCATTCATTGTTGTACTCGATGTATTTGTAGTCTTTGTTGTCTTTGAAGAAGTTTTTGAAGAACTCCCCGTAACTGTTGAATTATCTGATTTAGTCATTTTAATGTGGCTGCCAATATTTCTTTATTTTAATATTTAATGAATGTTTAATATTTAATATATTAGATTTTGATATCAGCAATTGTTAATGAATTATTGAGTCATGAGACTCTTAATCTGTTAAATATAACACTTAAATTCAGAAATGATATTTATATTTTATTATGTGTTTATTTATTTATTTATTTATTTATTGCTTTTACATTTAGAAAGACCTTATTCATTTAAGAATATGTTATTACATGTTATTTATATTTATTTTCTAGTCTAACATTATTGGTAACATTTAACGTTACACTGCATTATATTATCGAATAAAAAAATATTTTACACTTAATAATGTAGTATAATGTACAATGTAATTAAACACATAACTGTGATATTTAACATTTATAATTTTAATCGTCATTATTATTATTAATGACAATCCTTTTATAATTATTACTATACTGTTTATATATTATTTATTATTTGTATTTATTATTTATCAATTATTTATTATTTATTTAAACAAATATTTGTAAAAATATTTATATATGAAAAATTTTTTTTAATATTTAAATATTTACTTGAAAAATATAAATACATCAATATTTATAGCATTTAATTTTATTAATTTTTTTATTTAATAATTTTCAATTTGGCGAAATGCAACTTAGCGAAATTCCCCACTCCCCTAATATGTATATCATTGGGTTGAATTAAACTAGCCAAGCTTCATAGGGACACTAGAAACTGGAGAGGTACTCCGAGAAAAATCGTACTAGAAAATTCTCAGAAATAATATACACGTCAGAGTGCCAATGCTAAACACGAAAGTATACGGAAGTATTGTGACTATCTCAATATTCTTATGCCTTGAAGAGGGGACTGAAAATTAGAACCATAAATACAGGAAATAAAAAAAAAAAAAAAAATACAATTTAATAAATTTTCCAATATAAATTTTAAATTGTTAAATAATAAGTAATATACAGAAGTAAATTATTTTTACTATTATAAAACCTTAACATTAGCGTTATGATTTAGGAGACAATCCATTAAAACTTTATTTTTAAGATAGCATGCTACCATAATGAGTTTATTCCTTCAATAATATTAATATATTATTGAATTTTTGCTCTAAAAAATTTATGATAACTGGAATATACAAAAACAAAATATTTTAAAATTTTATTTTTGTTTTATATCTTATACAAATATAAAAGTAATAAATTTGTATTTTATTAATTATAAATAAATAAAATTAAAGATAAAAATAAAATAAAAATTATTATTATTTCTTAAATTATGTTTTCTTATATAAAATTAATAATAGGCATTTATTTTTTTATAATATTATTGTAACTGTAAAATTATGACATTATTATTATTAATGAAAGTTATTTATAATTTAAGATAAATCTTAAGTGGTGGTAATAAGCGAAGTAATTTTATTTTAAAAAAAGGAAAAAGAAAAATCATAGAATTACACTTTGAAATTTTATAGTAATAACAATATTATATAATATTATGAGATGTTGACCTTTTTTTCTTTTTCCTTTTCATGAAAATCTATAACTTTTAATTAAAAAAAAAAATTACTATTAATATTATTTCTGCTGAAATACTATTACAACTATTAATAGAAGTAATGAAATAGTATAGCATTAAGAAAAAATATGAATCATTTTAAATCGATTTATAATTATTTTTTCATTTAGACTAGAAATAAACTTTAATAATATTTATATTTATTGAAAAAAATATTTAAAATACTAAATAAATTTTTTTGTAAAAATTTTCATAAATTATAATTCTCGTATCCCTAATTCTTAATTTAATTATTCATTCTTTTAAATATATATATATATATATATATTTTTAAAAAAAGTTGTAAATATAAAATAATAAAGTATATAATTATACAATTTTATAATAAATTTTTTATTAATTAAAATTTAATAGAATTTATAACTATTAAAAATTAAATTTTTAAATTATAAAAATATTATTACTCCCATGACAATTTATCAGGCAAACAATGTGAATACATATATAATGCATCAGTATTATTTTCTAATACTTTCATTAACCCTTTATCTGGTTCTTCATTATTATCGAAATAATCTTTTTCCCCTTCTGAATTTACAGTGAAAGCTAAAATTTCTTTATCTAAAGAAAACTTTGCATGAATATTTTCGTTATTTCCTCTTGGATCTAATCTTATCCATTTGTCTAAAGAAGAAATGTATACCGTATTCAATGAATGAATGCAATAACCAGTATCAGGAGTATCACCTAAAGTAAGTCGCTGATAACTTATTCCAGAAGGTATACCATTTGCTCTGTATAAAGCAGAAAGAAGATTTGATTTCGCCCAACATATTCCTACACCTTCTCTTAAACAATCACTAGCTGATACTGTTACTCTCTTATCTTTAACATCCCAGGAATGATGAATCTTCTCAAGAACAAAATTAAAAGTATTTTTAATTAAATCAATTTCATCTTTAGATTCTTCCTTAAGTTTTTTTGCTAATTCTTGAATATTTTTATCATTGTAATTGATATATTTTGACTCAGATAAGTATTTCTCAAACATTAATTAGTCACGTGTTTTGCTAAAAAAAAAAGTTTACCAACAGAAATAACAACAGAATTAAAATGAGATTTTTGAGTAATAATAAAGTAATAATAAAATGTATAATATAATAACATTAATTTAAATCATAGCACTTAAAAATTAATATTTATTTATTTATTTATTGTCCATTTAATATAAAAAATACTTAATGTACATTAATTTTGTATTGATCAATAATAATATATAATATTATTAATTTCAATATATTGACATTTATAATTTACTATTTAATTATTATATATTGATTGGATATAAATTTTATAATTATGATTGGATAATATTATTTTATTATATTATATTTTTTAATATTGATAATAGTTTTTATAATAAAAAAATATATTATATAATATTTTAATATAAAATAAATTTATATAATTTTATATTATTAAAAAATAATTATAATATAATACATTTTTTAATATAAATTTTAATTATTAAAAAAAAAAATTATCAATTATTATATATTATTAAAATAAAAATAAAGAAAACTTTTTTTTTCTTTGCTTTATACTAATTACAAAAAATATAATGTAAATATCGTAATTTAAATTTATATATATAATATTTTTATAAATTGTTAAATATTATAAAAAAAAAAAAATTTGAAGAAATAAAAATAATTGGAATAAATAATTATAGTAGAATTTAATAAATTTTTAAAATTTAAACAGTATAAATCATTAATTCAAAAAAAAAAAAAAAAAAAAAAGCAAATATATATATATATAATTATAAATAATTCATCAATTAGAAGCCAATTAAATACAAGAATCAAATCAAATAGAAATTTAAATTTCAATAAATTTTCAATTTATGAGAAATAATATTTTTTAGAAATTTATAAATATATTGGAAAATGATTATGTATTCTTATTATTATCAATTATTAATCTAATTTTTATTGAATATTATATATTAATTGTTTTCAATCAGTTAACATGGCAGAAGTTGAAGAAATTAACGTTGACCCAACTAAATTAGATCCACTTTCTCCAGAAGTTATTTGTAATCAAGCTACCATTAATATTGGTAAATTAAAAAATACAAAAATAATATAATAACAAAGTGGTTATAAGAATATTATTAAGATTTTTGATGTA
>JACVTC010000123.1:327500-337500 GCA_016946835.1 Neocallimastix lanati (nom. inval.)
ATCACCAAGTTTGAAACGACTATCACCATTGAATGATTTCTGTAATTTAAATCTCTCTTCACCAGATTTACCCTCAAATACTTTTTTAACCTTGAAGAGATCATCTTTTAATATCAAAAAAAAAAAAAAAAAAAAAAAAAAAAAAAAAAAAAAATAATAAAAATAATAATAATTTTTTTTTTTTTTTTTTAATTTAAGAATATAATAATAATAATAATAATAATAATAATAATAATAATAATATGGTAAACGATTATAAATAATATAATTACCAAGATTTTCTTCTTCTTCTTCTTCTTCTTCATCTGAATCAAATAATTTCAAATTATTTCCAGAACTAATGTATTCATCATTATCACTATTATTTTTCTCATTATTTTCTTCACTCCCATCATCATCAAATTTTATATGGGATTTACTTTTTTCCTATATATAAACAATTATATAACAAATTTTTTTAGAATCAAATTTAATTATGAAGATTTATTAATATATTAAATTTATATACAATATAATATAATATAATATAATATAATTTAATATAATATAATATAAATTTACAGTTGAATCAATATTAATTAAATCTATTTTAATTTGTTGTTTAGCTTGCTTATTTCTTTCTTGTTTTTCTTTTAATGCTTCCAATCTCTTTTTATTAGCTAGTTCTTTCTTTTCCTTTTTATAATATTTCAATTCAAAAGTTACAACATTACAAATTTTTATTTTTAGTTATACATAAAAATATTATTTAATTATATTTTATTTATATTTAATAATAACAATAATATTGATATATATATATATATTGTAATATAAATATTTACTTCAATAGTCAATTCACCCTTTGTATTATTAATAATTTTTGTATTATTAGTTGGTAATTCATTGGTTTCGATAGTTTTTTTTTCTACAATAATTTCTTTTTTATTATCTGATTTCTTTGAAATATCATCATAATTTAATGTTAATTTATTAATTGGTATATCAATATATGGCATATTTAATTTTTTTAATGAGTTTTTATATTTTGATGGATCATATTTAAAAATCTTTTAATTATATCATGAATTATTTTTATGAAATTAAAAAAGTAATTATAATAATTATATAAAATAATTTAAATATAAATATAATGCATTATTAAAAAAAAAAAAAAAAAAAAAAAATTAGATATAATTCATTATTTATAGTAATATTATATATTATTATATATTAATAGTAATTACCTGCTTAGTTCTTGGATTTTTAATTTTTAATACTGTCATTGCTCTTCCATATCTACCAATGACCCACCCCTTTTTAAATATAAATATAATTATCATAGTTGTAATAGTTGTAGTAATAATATAATAATATAAAAGTAATAATAATAATAATAATAATAATAATAATAATAATAATAATAAATCAATTTTCATTTAAAGAATTGCTGAAAATATTTATTTAAGAATATCTAAATTTAAACCTTTCTATCTTTTCCAGTAATATCAGTAACTGGTGTTAAATCTTCAGCTTCAGAAATATATTGTTGTCTCTTTAATTTTTTTTTAGATAATTTATTTTTATTTTTTTTATCTTGTTCTTCATATATACCATCCCATTCATTTCTTAAACTGTAATTATATTAAATATTTAAATATTTAAATATGTTTATACATTTTTTTAATATAATCAAATATTATTTAAAATATAATATTTAAATAATAACCATATATACGTATATTACAAAATATATTAATTTTAATCAATAATTTAATAAATTAAATTTTATATAGTATTAAAATTAAATTTTTAAATTTATTATACCGTTGCATATAATCTGGTTTTGCTTCTTCAATTTTTAGTTCTTTTCCTCTCCATTTTGTTTTATTTAATAATGAAACACCTATAATAAAATTTTTAAAGATATTTAAATTAAATATTAGTATTGATTTTGATTTTAATTTTGATTTTTATTTTGATATTGATTTTGATAGTGATTTTGATATTGATATTGATTTTGATATTGATTTTGATATTGATATTGATTTTGATATTGACTTGAATTTATATTTAATTTTAAATTTGCATTTAAATTTAAATTTGATTTTGATTTTGAAATTCTGAAATTTCAATAATTTCAATTAAATTCATCTATTATGGATGTAATAAAAGTTCCATATATGTTCTTGATTAAAAATAATAATAATAATAATAATAATAATAATAATAATAATAATAAATAATAAATAATAATAATAATAATTTAAAGAAAAAAAAAAAAAGTTTATGTACATCTTTTAAATGATTGTTCGGTAATTTTAATACTGATGTATCCAAAACCTTTTGGTTTTCCTAATTTTTTTTATCATTTTATATATATATATTATTCAATATATAATGCATAAATATATTATTAATAAATTATCAATAATAAATTATAAAATTAAATTCATTAAATTTATATCAAAAAAAAAAAAAAAAAAAAAAAAAAAAAAGAAGAAGAAGAAGAAATAATACCACTAACAACATCTTGTGGAATATCAACAGTAAGAATTTTTCCAAATCTTTCAAATCTTCCATTTAAATCTTTTTCCGTACAATCATCCGCTATACCACCAACGAATAAACGTTTCACTATTTCTTCAGACATATTAAATATTATATATTTCCTTATAATAAAAGTTTATTATATTTTGATAATTATAATATAGTAATTAAGCTATTTTTATTTTTATTTTTATTTTTTTTTATTTTATTTTTTATTTATTTATTCTTTTTTTTTTTTTTTTTTTGATTAAAATTTTATATTTTTAAAATATTGAAGAAATTTGTTTTAGATAATTATAAATGTAAAATAAAAATTATATATATATGTTATATAAAAAGGTTTTATTTTTTATATGAAATTTGCATATTTATTATTTATATAATTAATTAAATAATAATTTATGTAACAGTTTCTATTATATACTTTATTAAATTTCTAATATTTAAATAATTGATATAAAATTGTGAATTATATTTGTATATATTTGAAGATTATAATATAAATTTCGTTATTATATAAGATGATAATTAAAAAAGGTAATTCAAAATATAATCATAATCATAATCATAATATTATTATAATTATTTAATAGAATAAAAAATTAAAAAATTAATAAATTATATATATAAATTTAAAAAAAAAAAAAAATTATAAATATGTTTTTAAAAACAAATCTTGATTGGATAATATGATTAAAATAAAATGTTTAAAAATTTCTACATAAATTCTATATAAAGAAACGTGGAAAAACCATTATTAAAAGTTTATTAATTTAGTTCATTACTTCCCAAATATATTTATACAATTAATTAAAAAGAAAACTTAACTTTTTACTTTTATATTCTTATATAAATTAATAATAAATAATTCCAATAATTATATTTCTAAAAATAATTAATAAAACTTTTCTTATTATATAAATTAATAATAATCTAGACATACTATATTATATAATATTAATAAGCACATTATATAAAGAGATATTACATACATAATATCAAAATATTTAAAATTATTAATTGAAATATAAAATACATTAATAAAAATAAATTTGTTAAAATATTATATGAACTTAAATGTTTATATACATATATAATGATTAAAATGTTTTATTAATTTGAATATAGAAGCATTTTTGATATATTTTTCCGTTATTTCTAAAAAGAAAAAACATATACATATTAATATAATATCATTTTGAAAAAAAAAAAATATAAAAATTTCGAAAGTTTTTTATTTATTTATATAAATGAAACTTTGGCAATTAAATTGGTTCATTTTTCTATTAAAAAATTATTAATGATTAAAAGTATTAAAAAATATTAAAGAAATAGAAAGTTTTTTTTTTTTTTTTTTTTTTTTGGACAATATATGCAAAGTTTGATTATTAATTTAGATATAAATTACTAGTTATATAAAACTTTGATATACTTTAATTTGATTATTGTTGTTGTTATTCATATTCTTATTTTTTATTATTATTTTTTTTTTTTTAATTTTTCTAAAGTTTGAAAATTATAAAAATATAAATTACAACTATTATCATAATTAAAATAAAATAATTTTAATAAAATTATAAATAATAGTAATAAATAAATGTAAATATAATTATATTTAAAATAATAAAAAAGTATCTATTAATTGAATAATAAAAAATAATTAATAAATAAATAAATCTAAGATAAAAAAAAAAATTAAATAGTAGTAATTAAAAAATAATAATCAAAGATAATTAAAATAATTAAAATTGTAATAATACACAAAAATATATAATTTATAAATTATTAATTAAGATGATTTTAACTATCTTGTTAAATAATAATTAGCATATTCTTTTATTTTTGATTATTCATTTTTAAATACTTTTATTAAATCTATTTTTATTATTATCTAATTTTTTTATTTTATTTTTTTTTTTTTTTTATTTTTTTTCTTGTCCTTTAATTATATTCGATATAAGTAATAGTAATACTATTATTTAGTTTTTATTAAAAGCATTAATTTTTTTTTTAATGTTATCTATTTTATAATTTGTTATTCATTTATAATTTGTTATTATTATTATTACTTATTAATTGTGTAAAATAAAATTTTACAAAATTAAAATTTCCTGTATTGTATAAATTTCAAATATATTTTTAACCAATTTTTTTTTTTACTTGTTACATTTTGATAAACTATATTAAAAACTTTTATTTAAATGAAAGTTTATAATTTTTTTTTTTTTTTTATAATTTATCCATATATAGTAATGTTTGAAATAAAAATAAAAATAAATAAATAAATAAATAAATAAATAAATAAATAAATAAATAAATAAATAAATAAATAGATAAAAAATTTTTATAAATAAAAAAACAAAAATGTTTATTAAAAAAAAAAAAAAAAAGAATATTTTTTAATTTTTTAATCCATTAGTGTACATTAATCATTAGAATGATATAAAACAATGGAGGAAATATTCATATTTTTTTTTTTATAAAAACATTTAAATTTAGAGTAAAATAATTAAAAAAAAAAAAAAAAAATAAAAAATAAAAATAAAAAAACAAGATAATCATATTATTAACAAAATTCATATATAACTATTTTAATTAATTATAGTTCTATTTAATTAATACTTAATGATTAAGTATTTATTATTTATTTTAATTTTTTATAAAAAAGTAATTTAATTATATGATATTTAAAATTTGTTTAAAGTTTTAATTATAGTTTATTAATTGTTAACATTTATTTTACATTCCAATTATCATTTTCATATTATTAATTATTAATTATTATTTTTAGTTATTTAATGTTTATTAATTAAAGATTCAAATAATGTCAATAATTTAATATTTATTTATTAAAGATTCAAGTATGATAATAAAACTTTATAATTAACAATGAATTTCTATATTATAAAATATAGTTTTATGAAATATAATTTCCATATTTCTAATAATTTTTTGTTTGGAAAGTATTTATATATATATATAGTTTTAATTAAACATATATTGATACAACTTAAATAATTTGAAATAATGAACAATTAATAATAATTAATAATAATTATATAATTCATTTTTATTGTTTAATACATCAGATTAGTTTTCTTTTTAGGAAGTATTTATTAATAATCAACTATTAAATAATTTATATATTCAATATGTTCAATTAAATTTATATATATAATTATTACATTAATATTATAGTTTTTTTTTTATTTTTTCTATTAATTTATTGGTATGAAATAAAATTAAATTTTTATGATATAAAATTTTATACTTGGCCCATTAGTAAAATTGAATATAAAATAAATCAAAAATAAAATATAAAGAGTTTAAAATAAAAATATTATATTACATTGTATAAAATGAAAATAATAATAATTAATAATTAACAATTAATACTAATTATGAAAATTGTTAATTTTTATTCGTTTAATACTAATATAAAAAATATCCTTCATAAACTTTAATGCTGATAAAATAATTAATATTAATGTTTTCCAATAATTTTGGTTAAATTTTTAATCCATATGATATTATGTTGTATTATGTTGTATTATAGTTATTATTAACAATATTTAATTTACTTCCAAACAATCCTCCTTATTTTTTTTTTTTTTCATGTTTTTATTTTTGTTTTAAATTTTTAAAATTTTATAACTATTAAAGTATCAAAGAATTATTTAATAATTTACTTTATATATTACACCATTTATTAAAATTAATTTAATATATATACCATTAAAATAAAAACCATTCAAAATTTAATTATAATATATATATATTATATTTTGTCCTACATTAAATTTTTATTTTTATTTTTATTTTATTCAATAGAATAAAAAAAAAAAAAATAAAAACGAGATAAACTTTATTATATATATATATAAAATATTAATAGTATAATTAAAAAAATATTAATAGTATAATACTATTAAATATAGGAAGATTTAGTATTATTATACTTTGTATATCTCTCTATATGAATAATATTGGATTTAACTAATATTAAAACTTATTTATATCATTTTATTATAATTTATATAAAATTTGGCATTGTTTTTTTTATATCTTTTGAAAGAAAGAGTAGAATAAAAAAAATACATTTTTTTTTTATTTTTCCATGATGAAAAATTAACCATCATTATGTGGTAGGGCACAGAAATATATTGATAGTCAAAAAATAATAGTAATTGATAATAGTGATGACCAAAAATATTGATAAATAAAGCAATTTATACTAAAAAGAGTAAATTAAAATCTCATAATAAATATATAAAATATCGTACAATACATAGATACGATATACTTTGTATATATATTTATTTCCATTAATATTAAATATAAATAATGATATTTTGTTTTTCATTTTCTATTGTATATATAATAAAGATAATATTATGTGTGTATAATTATTAAAATTTATTGGTTATAAAAATAATTAAAGATATTTATTTTATATAATAAATAGATAATAAATAGATAATAAATATATTTTAAAGTAGAAAGAAAAAAAAAAATAAAACATTTTTTTTATATATTAATTAGTAAATTATAGAATAAATGATAGTAATATTTTATATTTATATTTCATTATTATAATTGATTCATAACGTTTTAAAAAATTATTTTTCATATATTATTCATTATATTACTATAATCTTATATATTATATATAATTATTGTTATTATTATAATATATTAATATTTTCTATTTATAAAATTATTATTATTTTTAGCATTATTATATATTATTATTAATTACTATCATATTAATAATAATATTTTAATTATCATAAAGTGAAAAGTTTCTTGTTTTTTTTTTTTTTTTTTAATTCATTTTTGTATAATTGTTATTTATAATTCAAGAATATTTGATTCATTTATTATTTTATATATCTAATATAAAATAATAAATACATCTAATATATACATATAATATTATAATTCAATATCTTAAATCTTATTAATTAAAGTTAAAAGAAAAGAAAAAATAAATAATTGTAAACATAAATGAAAAAAAGTTTATTATGGGTAGAAATTCTATTATCTTGAAAATTGTAATATATTATTCTATATATTACAATATAAAACCAATTAAATGTTATTATATTATGCTTTAATATATATTGTTATATAAAGTAAAATTAATTAATAATGGAAATATAATATATAAAATATTTTATTGAAAATGTTGAATGTATAATAAATAATATATAGTTTATATAATATATATAATCTAGTGTAATAATATAAAATATTTTGAACTATATTAATGGTCTATTGATGTTTATTAAATTAATTAAATTAATAAAAATACTTTATTATTTAAAAATATTATCAAAGTTTAATAATTATTATTTATTAATTATTAATTTTTTTTATTATTTAAAAATTAATTTTTAATAATGAATATAAAGTTTTAATAAAATTTTGGAAAATTATAATTTTTATTTAATTTGTTTATTATATTTTTAATGTAACTTTATATATTGAAGAAAAAAATTTTTAATAATAAAAGAAAAATATAAAAGGTAAACGTTTCTTCAAACTTTTTTTTCTCTTTCAAAGTTAAACAGAAAAAAAGTTATATTTAAATAATTTAGTATATTGAAAATACAAAAAAAAGGAAATATTAAATATTTGAATAATTTATTATTTTAAAAAAAAAACTAAATTATTTTAATACATACAAAAAAAAGAAATAATTCAAAAAAAAAAATATAAATTTAATTAAAAGTAATATCACAAATATTATTTATTCTTTCTTTAAAGTAAATTTAAACAATAAAAATTGTAAACATGTTAGCAGCTAGTCAACCATTCAACAGTTTAGATTTCCATAATCAAATGGATCCATATAATTCATATCTTGAACTTCAAAAGGAAGAAACATTAGAAGATATTTGTTATAGACCTCCAATTGAATATTTAAGAAAGGTATAAAAACATATATAGTTTATAATAGATTGTATAATTTGTTTTTAAAGTTATTCATATAATAAATATTAATTATTAATATTTTAAACTTTATAAATAAAATTATTTATTTTTAAATATAGAGAAGAAATGCTATCTGCTTATCAAATTCAAATGAAAAAAATACAAAATCTATTTTTGAAATATACAAATCATTAAATTAAATGGAATAATTTAATTTAATAAATTAAAAATTTTACAGAATAATTTAAAAAATTATTCTAATAAAATCTAAATTTTAAGCTGTTAATACCTCATTATTATATAAAATTGAGGGAAAATACCCAATGACTACTTTAATAGAGTGGTTATAATAATTTTCTTTATCTTTTAAATATGTAAATTTAAATGATAAAGCAAAATTAAAAAAATAATAATAAAAAAAAAAAAAAAAACTGAATACAGCTTACAATCTAGACTAAAATAATAACTATCGAATTTTCATTATTCTATTTATTAAACATATTAATTGAAAAAAAAAAAGGATTATCATTATACATTGACATTTTAAATAATTTAGAATGTTAAATCGATAATGGTAATTTTTAACAAAAATTCAAAAATTCAAAAAAAAAAAAAAAAAAAAAAAAAAAAAAAAATTAAACGGCTTTCAAAAGTATGAAACAACAATTAAAAAAAAAATAAAAAAAAGAATTATAATAAAATTCATTAAAATAAATATACCTTTAAATTTCTTTATATATAAAAAAATATTATATAAAAAGAAAATAAAGTTTTTTAAAAAAAAAAATAAAAATAACAATAGAATAAAATAAACATCAAAATAAATAATAACAACAAATTAAAACTAAACCAAATTATAAAACAAAGCAAAAAATAACTTATTATCAACAATTACAAATATATTTATTAACTATCAATAAAGCAAACTTAAATTTTTTTATTTTCATTTTCTACTAAAATTTATTTATTAGAATTAAAACATGAAGTATTTATATTATTACAACAAAAAATAAAAATATAAAATTTTTTTTTTTTACTTAAATATAAATTTTTATACAATTTGTGATTATCCTTTTTTATATATATATATATATATTTAAAAAAAGGAAAATTACAAATTTTTTCATTATTAATTTATGTATTAAAATGAATATTAATAAATAATAAAAAGTAGTGTTTTAATAAAATGAATATTTATTAAAAATAAAATAAAATAAAAATTAAAATAAAAAAAGTTTAGTTGAGTAAAAAAGAAAAATATTGAAAGTGAATGATTTTAAATTTTAGTGTATTATGTGTAAACTTTTTCAAACTAATTTTTTTTTTTTTTTTTTTTTTTTTTTTTTGCTTTTGTTTTTGTTTTTGTTTTTGTTTTTGTTTTATTTTATTTTTTATTTTATTTTATTTTTTATTTATATTTTTTATTTTGATTTTATATTTACTATAAAAAAATTTTTAAACTCGATAGTTAATTTCTATATTACTTTTATACTTTATTATTATATATACACAAATTAATTTAAATAACGGATTG
>JACVTC010000123.1:342500-420000 GCA_016946835.1 Neocallimastix lanati (nom. inval.)
TGTTAATTTCAATAATATATTAATATATATAATTATTATTAACGACAAATCAAAAAGTTACCAATGTAGTTTTTTTTTTTTTTTTTTTTTTTTTTTTTTTTTTTTTCCTCTCTTAACCATTAAACTTTCTACCATCTACCATTATTTTTTAATTTAAAATTTTTATGTTTGGTTGGAAATGTTTTTTTTTTTTTTTTTTTTGAATTTAATTAAATTTATGGATATAGAGCATATAGATTTATAAATTTTTTTTTTTTTTTTATTCAATTTAGTTTTATATAATATTAAAGACAAAACCAAAAAAAAAAAAAAAAAAAAAAAAAAAAAAAATTACAAAAAAAAAAAAAAAACATAAAAAAAAAAAATTATAAAAAAAGATTGCTCCTGGCGGGGGTCGAACCCGCGATCTTCGCGTTGCATAAGAGGTACACCCTTATAAGCACGACGCCTTAAACCTCTAGGCTACAGGAGCTCATCGGAAAAATTATGGGACAGTACTACCATAAAAATGAGACTTAGGTAGAAATTTTAGGTTAGAAATAATGAATAAATAGTATTGGTTATATTAATTAAAATAATTTATAGATATAGTTAATTCAAATAATTATTATTATTTTATTTTATTTTTTTTTTTTTTTTTTTTTTTTTTTAAAAAAAAAAAAAAAGTATGGGTTAATTTTTTTATCATAATTAAAAATAAATAAATTATATTATTAATAATTTTATTATTATGATAATAAATAATTTATGACATAAAATGTTATTTTTATATTAAATAAAAAAATTCCATTTAAGTGGAGTACCAAAATATAAATTAAAATAAAATAAAGATTTTTATTGTTTTATTTGTATAAATTGATTTTTAATTTTTATTATTAATTATTATTATTATTTTTTTAATTATTATTTATATATTTATTTATTATTAATTATTAATTATTATAAGCTTTTTACTATATATATAATTTATTCTTTAAATTATCAAATTTATATTATAAACTGTAAAAAAGTACTATCAATACTATAATTATTAATACTTTTAATTTATTAATTTTTTTCTTCTTTTGTATAATAATATGTATGTAAATAAGAAAATATTTTATATTTTTTTATTTTTTTATAATAATAGAAGTTTTTTTTTTTTTATAATTATATAAATTTATATATGTAATAATAATGAAAAAAAAAAAAAAATTTAAAATAAAAAAAAAAATAAAAAGGTATTACCAATTTTGTTTTTTTATTTATTTATTTATTTATTTTTTTTTTTTTTTAGACTTCTTATTTATATATATATTGATTTGCTATATGAATAAATGAATAATAAAAATAATAAATATATATTAAAAATATTTTAAAAATATCTTTAAATATATTTTCAAAAAAAAAAAAAAAAAAAAAAAAAAAAGGTCTAATTAAAAGAACTATTAATAATATTAATAATATTATTTATTATTTATTATTATTATTATTATTATTTTTTTTTTTTTTTTTTGTTATTATTTTTATTTTTACCTTTATTTTTATTTTTACTTTTATTTTTTTTTTTTTTTTGTAAATTACTAAAAATTTGCAATTTTGATAGAAATTTAAAAATTAATAATTTTGATATTAATGAAAATACTATTTTTAGACTTTTTTCTTCCCTTTTCTTTTCAAAATATTAGCAATATATTTTTATATTGTTTATTTTATTTTATTTTATTAATTATTTCTTTATGTAAAATTGAATTAGAAAAAAAAAAAAATTAATAATATATATATATTATATATATATTATATATATATATATATTTTTTTTTTAATTTTATTTCCATTTTATTTTAAAGATTTAATCTCAATCAATTCTTGATTTAGTTCATGCCTTTTATTATTATTACTGTTATTGTTATTGTTATTGCTATTTTAATTTTATTTTATTCTTTTTTATTATTATTATTATTATTATTATTATTATTATTATTATTATTATTATTATTATTTCATTTATTTATTTATTCATTATTATTTATTTATTTATTTTAATTTTTATATTAATATTTATATTCATTTTGATTTTGATTTTAATTTTTGATTTTTAATTATATTTTTTTTGATTTGTGATTTGGGTTTTAGAATTTAACCATTTATCATTTCCAATTTTTTTTTTTTTAAATTTAACCTTTTCCTATTTATTCAATTGTATTTTTTTTTAATTTGGTTCAAGTTCAAACTTTTCAATGGATTTTTAATCATAATTTATTACTGATTTTAATACCTATTATACTTAATGATGAATTTCAAAATTAATGATTAGTGAAATATTTCATCATTGGTCACTGGTGAAAGATTATCATCATTATTAATATTTCGTTCCTCTTCCTTTTTTTAGATTTGTCTTGGACTTCTACATTTTTTTTTTTTTTTTTTTTTTTTTATTATTATTATTATTACTATTATTATTTTTATAAAAAAAAATTATTCTTTTACTTTTACCGTTTCAAGTTTTTTCCTTATTTTCTTCTTTAACCTTTACCATTTCAATTTGTTTCTTAATTTCATCTTTTATCTTTACATTTTCAAGTTTTTCCTTATTTTTTTCTTCTTCCTTTACTGTTTCAAGTTTTTCCTTATTTTTTCCCCCTTCTTTCATTATTTCACGTTTTTCCTTTGTCTTTTCTTCTTCTTTTTCTTCTTCCTTTTTTTTCACTTCTTCAAGTTTTTCTTTTATTTCATTATTCTTTATCTTGAAACCTTTTTCTTGACATCTTTCTTTTTCTTCTTTATTAAAAATTTGACATTCTGATAAAGCTGGAGATATTGGTGCATTTAAATCCTGAGGTTTCATACGGGTAAGAACTGGTTTAACTATAGGTGATAAATTATCTTTACTAGAAGGGGTAAAAACTAAAATATCAGAATTATTAGTAGGCGTAACAACATTCGATAATGTAGAAGAAAGAGAAGAATTACGACTATGATTATCTAAAGATAATGAATTCTTTCTTGGATCAATCTTATTAATACTATTCTTGTTACTATAGAAAGAACTTGAATCTGATATATCATTACTATTACTATAAGAATGGGATGAGGATGAAATGGAGGATCTTGAACTTAATCTTCTAACAATATTAATAATTCTAACAGCTCTTTGGAACCTCTTACGCAATACCCTACTGTATAAATCTTGACTTAAAAGATTTGGCATTTCAAAATCATCAATATAACCATTCTCCTCTTCTAATTTTTTATCAAAATTGAAGCATGCACTTGTACTATTATAACGTTTATGACCACCACTATCACAATCATCTGGTTGAAGCATATTATCATCTTCCTCTTCATCTATTCTATTAATTCCTATTTTCTTATTATCAATATAACGAGATTCAGATTTCGCCCTTGCTCGTTTACTTTTAAAATTAATATTACTCTTTTCCTCCTCCTCCTCCTCTTCTTCTTCTTCTTCTTCTTCAAATGAGGGTATTTGAGATTTAATTCCATTAGCAGAAAAGTTTGCAATATAGCTCTCATCTGGAAGAATTGAAATACTTTGTGAATCATCAATAAGACCATCGTCTTCAGAATTATTTTCATCTAAAGTATAAGAAGGTCCTAATTTATATTGATAAATATCTTCTTCGAAATCTTCTTCTCCCGATGAACTCATGGAAGTAGATATTTGTTCTGGCTCGACATACATTCTAGTGCCTATAGTTAATCCGTTTATTGCTGAACTTTTAATTATTGAATTATTATTAGATACGAATACACTACTGTTACCACCAACACTATTATTATCATTATTAGTACTATTACTATTACTACTACTATTACTATTATTATTTTTATTATTATTTTTATTATTATTATTATTATTATTATTATTATTATTATTATTATTATTATTATTGTTGTTGTTGTTATTATTACTACTACTATTACTACTACTATTTCTATTATTATTATTATTATTATTATTATTATTAATAGTAGTAGTAATAGTATTAGGAGTAGTAGCTTTCGTATTTGTATTTGTATTTATATTAGTATTAGCTTTGATAGATGGTTTGGCAAGGTTACTAATTGTTGAAGTATTAGTCGCTAAAAATGAAACTTTAGGTATATTCGTATTTGAATTATTATTGAAAGATTGATAGTTAAAGGTAGATAAAAGAGGTGAACCAGTGGTACTTGAATATGATCCAGAACTAATAGATGAAAAAGATTGAGATATTGTAGAAACAGATAAACGATTATGATCATTCTTATAATCATAGTATGCACCTCTACGTCCAATTGAACATAATTTCCGAGTATTGGTAGTGTTACTAGCTTTTGGAAGAGAAAGAACATTAAATGAGGTATTAGAGGAAGAAGATGATTTATCATAATCATAATCCATAGTATTATAGGATGGTACTTTTGTAGTTGATAAGGAAGTTTCCAAACTATCACGACTTGAATTATCATTAGATATTGTGGCTACAGCAGTTGTATAATTTACAGTTGTGGCTGGGGTTATTTTAGAAGGTGGTCGAATAATAATACCCGGTGATGAAGGATGATCATGATGATGATCATAATGATCTTTACTTTTATCCATTTTTATATTAATAGAATTAGAAGAGGAAACCGGTTGTGGAAAACGAAGTACAGGATCTGTTATTAAGTCATCAATGAAGTCATAACTTTCCTCTTTCTTTAAAACTTTCTTTATTGTTGATCTATGTCTTATTTCTTCTACTGGTGATGATGATGATGATTTTACTGGAGAAGATGGTGAAATTAAAACTGCTGACTCCTTAATTGTTTCTTTATGTTTCATTTTAGATTTTATATCAACACCCTCTTGAATATCAATTTTTTCCAATTCCTTTGGACCAATAATTATATCATCTAAAGGAGTACTTGAAAGTGGATTTGATTTATAATTTTTATTTCTAATTAAAGGAATATCTAAATCATCATAATCATCATCATCTGATATATCGGTATTTAATTCATCTTCTCTAACAACTTGGGGTTTCTTTGAAAAAGTATTAAAACGATTAAGTGACGGAAATAAAGAGGAAGTAGAGGAAATAGTTTCAGTACGTTCTGTTAAAATAATGGACGGTATTGGCCTTTTGCTTGGATTTGGAAGAGAACTTTTGTCATTAAGTGATTTCATATCATTATTACTTATGTTATTATGATTCATACGAGAGTCTACATTAGTTCTTTCTTCAAAAGTATACTTTTCTCCAGGAGTGTAATATCCTTTAATTTCACCATTCTCTTTCACAAGAGAAACTACAGGCTCCTCTGGATACCATCCCTTAGAACCAGAAAAAATAATTTTTGAGAAACTTTTAACATTTCTCTTTTTATTTTTCTTTTTCATTAATTCATTTTCAACTTTCATAGAATAAAGAATATCCATTTCATCTATATAATCGTAACTCTCATCATCAGATATATCATTCCATGGAGGATGATCTGGCGCTTTTCCCTTGCTCTTATTTTTATTTTTATTAATTTTTTCTTTACTTTTATTCTTTTCTTTAGATAAAGCAGGACGTGACTGACTTTTTTGTAGATTTTCACTATTTCTATTTTTTTCATTCTTACCCCGGTTATCTTTCGATTCCTCTGTAATTTTTTCAATTTTATCATTATGATCAGCATTTTTCGACTCTTCTATAATTTTTT
Organism: Neocallimastix lanati (nom. inval.); assembly: GCA_016946835.1. Classification (NCBI taxonomy): domain Eukaryota; kingdom Fungi; phylum Neocallimastigomycota; class Neocallimastigomycetes; order Neocallimastigales; family Neocallimastigaceae; genus Neocallimastix; species Neocallimastix lanati (nom. inval.). Next base: position 348,177 of record JACVTC010000123.1, read on the forward strand.
CTACTTTATCATCATGTTCATTTTTTGATTCTTCAATTATTTTTTCTAATTTATCATCATGTTCATTTTTTGATTCTTCTATAATTTTTTCTAATTTATCACTATGTTCATTTTTTGATTCTCCTATAATTTTTTCTAATTTATCATCATGTTCATTTTTTGATTCTTCTATAATTTTTTCTAATTTATCACTATGTTCATTTTTTGATTCTCCTATAATTTTTTCTAATTTATCATCATGAACACTAGTTATTTTATCATCACCATCATGGTCATTTATAGAATTATCTATAATCTTCTTCAATTTATTATTAGTTTCAAATGTATTGAAAACTTTTCCAATATTTGATGTAGTTAACATGGTACTACTTAGCTCGTTATTTGGATAAGTTTTAATAGGTGAGGATAAAGAAGAAGTCGTACTAGTTGAAAAACTCTTACGGGTATATTTTTTAGGTTTAGTATCCTTTTTATATGTATTTTCCTCCATTATATTTTGTGTGCTTTTACTACTTGATCTTCTTGAGATTTCAGAAGCAGAATTTCTATGACTAATAGAAAATGCACTGGATAATGCTGAACATTCGTTAGAAATATCATTTCTACTATAATTTTGAGTTGATGATTTAGACGTAAGCGATCCACTTTTCAAGTTTTCCTTTGATCTTCCAAAAAGTTTAATGCCTTGATTTGTTGATTTTAATAATACTTTCCAAGAATGTTTAGTAATTGTTTGATTTTTACTATCTTTTCTTGGTGGCGGCATTAAATTTCCATATTCATTTTTATTTTGAGGTTTTATAGTATTATTATTGTTGATATTTTGACTATGATTTAATTGACTCCTTTTCTTAAAAATGTGATTAAATAAACCTTCTCTATGATTAAAACCTTGTTTATGAACAGGAGAATTATCACTAGAAGTCTTCAATGATTTTGTTAAATCCGGATCAGAACATTTGGTAAGCTTTGGTGATACTGAGCTAGGACTATCTATCATTACAAATGATAAATTTTCATTTTTATTACTATCAATACCGGTAAGATTAGTTGAAATTTGAAGTGAAATATCTTTCTTTTCTTCTTTTATAACTGGATTTAATAACGGTGATGAAACTTGGGATGAAGGTCCTTTATTTTCTTTTTTAATTACTGAATTTAATTTAGGTGAAATTTGGAATGAAGAAGTGTCATTCTTTTCTTCTTTTACTTCTGACTTTAACATAGATGAAATTTGTGAAGAATCATCATTCTTTTCTTCTTTTATCTCTGAATTTAATTTAGAAGATATTTGAAATAAAGTATCACTCTTTTCTTCATTTATTTCTGAATTTGATTTATTTAACGTTGAAGTACTATTATTTCCAACATATGAAATGATAGTAGAAGAATCAGAATATAACGATGGTGTTGCTGAACTATTTGATACAACACTGTTACTTTTTACTATTGTACTCAAAGTGTCTGATATATTGGAATATTTAGAAACTGGAGAAAGATATTGATCTTTTGAAGGTTTAGATTGCACAATTAAACTTTTACTATGACTAATATTATTAATAACCTTCAATGAATTATTATTTTCTATTGTTGAATTATTGTTATTAACTGAAATATTAGCAGATTGTCCAATAGGGGTAATAGCAGTATTAGTAGTAGCTTCTGAGGTAGATGTCGCTACTGAAGTCGCTGATATATCTGATAAATTACTTAATTTATTTACTAACGTATATTGAGAATTAGTATTCATATAGTTTGAAACGTCAACAGTATTGTGATTTTGCAATGATTTAGTTCCTGGGTACGATAGTACATCTTTATCATTATCAGAATCTTGAGACAATGGTTGTGCATGATTAAAGGAAATAAAACTATTTTGATGAAGAATATCATACGGAATATTTGTTTCATCTGTTATTAAATATTTTGATTTGACATATGGTTTAACTCTTGAATTACTTGTTTTAATAAGATCGGTACGAGTATTTCCTTGAGTTGCAGAAGTAGAATAGGATTTAATAGGACGTTTAAGTGTGGTATTACTTGCTAATGGGATACCATTAATATTCTTAATTCTTTCAATTTGTATTGGACATAATTTTACGAGCCATGTATGTTGCAATGCTTCGTCTGCTGTTAATCTTTTCTTTGGTTGGACCTGTAATAATGATTTAATAAAATCTTTCGCATAACGCGATATATATGCCCAATAAATATTGTCAAATGTATATCGACCATGACAAATAGCATTACGAAGTTGATCTATATCATCCGCATAATGAAAAGGTGAATAACCACACAAAAGAGTATATGTAATAACACCTATACTCCACATATCAACTGGTTTTGAATATGGTTCATGCTTTAAAATTTCAGGTGCAGTATATCCTGGACTACCACATACGGTAGTTAACATTTCTTCTGGAGATTCAATCATTTTAGATATACCAAAATCACATAATAATAAATCTGAATTTGGACTATTATTTCTATAAAGTAAATTTTCTGGTTTTATATCACGATGAACAATTCCTCTTGCATGCAAAAATGATACTGCTCCGACAACTGTAGTTATAACAATAGCAGCATCTTTTTCAGTAAATTTTCTTTTTTGGCAAATACGATCAAATAGTTCTCCACCAGTCGCTAATTCAAAAACAATATAATATTTTGATTTTGTTTCAAAATAATCAATAAATTCAACAATATGTGGATGTCTAATTTTTTTTAAGATATTTAATTCACGTTCCACCATACCCTCTTTATGATGTTCCTTAATAACACTTTTTTTTATAATTTTCAGAGCAACTGCACGACCCGTCGGTATATGCACTGCTTCTTTTACTACACCGTAAGTACCAACTCCTATTACTCTTTTTGTTTTATACTCCTTTTTCTTTTGAATATCTACAGAATATCGATTTAGTGATTTTTGAGGTTTTTGTATGGGTAAACTTTCTCTTTTACTAGAATGTTTCCTTAGTATTGGCATTCTTTTAATTATACTTTTTTAGGTTGAAATTAAAAATTAAAATATATATATGAATAATTTTTTTATGTAAAAATATGATTTGAAAATAATTTTTGAATTGTAATATTCAAAAATGTTTTCTTTATTACTAATTTTTTAATGATTTTTCTTTGAATTTTAATTTTTTTTTTTTTTTTTTTTTTTTTTTTTTTTTTGCACATAATAAAAAGTATGTAAAATAATTAATATTTATAAACAATAAAAAGAAAAAAAAAATATTCTATTATTATTATTATTATTATTATTTACCTTTATTTACAAAATATATATAGTATTTCAATTATTTATTGAAAGATAATTATGTTGATATCCAATTAATTGAATTAAAATAGAAGTCTATTATTTAAATTGTGAGGACCTGGAAGAACTTTGAACAATCCAGTCGATTGTCTTTTCTTTTTCAATAAATAGAAAAAATAGGATAAAGGCATATATAAATTATGTATCAATAAACGAATTTCAAATGAATTTCTTTTTTATTTTTTATTTATATTATTTTTAATTTTTCCCTTTTTTTTATATTTTAATTGAAAAAGTATTTATTAAATTGTTTAAGCTTCTAATAAAGGGTATATTAATAATATTTATATGGGTATAATTCTTTTATTATTTCTTTTTTATAATTTTTAATATTATAAATGATTTATTTGAATTTAAATAGAATATTTTATATATTTAATCTAAATGTTTATTTTATTTTAATAAAAAAAAATATATATATATATAAATTAGTAATTTAATATTTATTTTTTTTTTATATTTATTTTTATTATTTATTTAAAATTTAATAATATTTTTCATTTTCATAATTAAAGTTATTTGATAAATTTATGTAATGTTGAATAACAATAAAAAAATCTTTTTTATATTTATTATTTTATAATCATTAATATTATAAATATAATATAGAGTATTTATTTAAAAAAAATATTTTTTAAAATATAACTAATTTTAAATATATAAATAAATTCTATTATAAAATATATTATTAATATATTAATTTAAATTTTTTTATTATAAACTTTTATATAAAAATGTTTCTATTATAATTTTAATATTGATCCAATAAAATCATCATATCCTACAATAAACATATTATAATGAATAGATTAACCTAATATGGCTGCTATATATATGATAAAATATTTAATCATTACACGTTTTATATATATTCTTTTGTTTTTTTTTTTTTTTATTTTTTTTAAATATACTATACTAAATTACAACTATTATAATATGTATTATAATTACTATTATGTATTATTAGCATTATTGTATTTATTAAATATAATTATATATTGAACTTTTCTTTTTTATTTGAAATGAAAACTTTGTATCATATCATAAGATTCAAAATTTTGATTTTTAATTTACTCATATATTTAATTATATATATTGCATTATATTCTATTTTTTTAAAATTATTATAAAAAAAAATGAACACATTATTAATATATTGTAAAGATTATTGTGGTCAATATATAAAATATATATTATTAATTTACTTTAATATATTTTTTAAATATTGGAAAATATATAATTTAAATTATTATGTCTTTATAGAATATACTGAAATTTTTTGGTATTTTATTATATAAAAAAAAAACTCGATTAATATATAAATATATATTAATTAAAATTTCTAAATAATTTAATTTGAGTTTATAATATATATAACAATAATATAATAATTTTAACAATAATTTATTTTAAATATATGATTATTGATAAAGATATATTAATATATGACTTATAATATATAATATATATTACAACTTAATTATTTGTTATTTGTTACAATATAATAATAGTATTAATGATTATTTTTTTTTTTCTTTTAATTAATAAAGTATAATTTTATTATTTAAAAGTTGCATTAGATATTTGGAGCTGTTATTCCTATTATCATTTTATGCAAAGAACAACCTTTATTTTTATTTTTATAATGTGTATTATAAAATTAATATATAAATATACTTACATTAACTATTAATAAGAAAAAGTATAATTTTCAATTTTTTTTATGAAAACAATAAGCTTTAAATAATACTAATATTACTAATTTTTTTATCAAGTTCTTAATTATATTGTTAATATAATTACTATTACTATTACTATTACTTTATTTTATTATATTTATATTCTCATATTATTAATTTTATAAAATAACTGAATATTCTAATAAAATAAAGTATATATATTTGAAATATATTTCATACACAATTATTCCCTCTTTAAATAATTAAATATATTTTCTATTTTATTAAAAATTCAATATATATAAATCTTTAATAAGATTTAGTTTTAAATAAATTTTGTTTATTATTAATTTATGTAAATTATTTAATCTTTTTTTTTAAAAAAAAAAAAAAAAAAAAAAGAGAGAGAGAGAAATCAAATATATATATATTTTTCTATTCTTTATTTATTACTTTTTATTTGGAATGTTTAAGATTTTTTTTTAAAAAAAAAAAAGCTAAGAAAAAACGAAAAGTAAAAAAAAAAACTATTTAATATATTTTTTTGTATTAAAAATAAAAAATTTTATTGCATTTATAATTAAAGTTTATTATTTATCAATTTTAAAAATTAAAATTTATTATATATGGATTATTGATTATATATTATATTTATTTATTATATATTTATATATTTATTAAATAAATAAAATTTTATATTTTATAATTTGTTATGAAAATAAATATTAATTAATAATTATACTTTAAATTTATTATTAAATGAAGAACTATTCAAAAAAAAAAAAAAAATACATATATATATAGAATAATTAATCAACTCTTTAAAAATCAATAAAAAAATATGTTACATTATTATGACAAAACTAAATATTTAATTTCTCTGAAATAACTTCAAGATTTTTGAATTCTTTCAATCTAAAACTTTGACTTTTTTTATTTCATGCTTAAAAAAAAAAAAAAAAAACTAATTTTATTATATAAAAAGAATAAACCTTTTGTTTTTTTTTTTTTGATATAAAAACTTTCTAATATTTTAATAAGAATTCAATATACATAAATTAATTCAAACTTAATAAATAACTTTAAATCAATAAATTAATATTACATAATGTAAATCAAATTTTTAAATTTTAATTATTAATAATTTAATTTATTTTAATTATCTTTTTTTTTTAAATATTTATGTTTCTAATTAAAAAAAAACTGGTATAATAGTATTATCTAGTAATTAATAATAAAATAAAATAAATTTTAACATAATATATTGATTTTAAAAATCATATTAATATATAAATATATTCCAATTTATTACTATATTTATTAATTCAATAATTTATAATTGAGCGGTTAATTTTTTAAAGTAAAATTAAAAAATAAGTTATTTTCTTTATTTTTGTTAAAAATTTTGCTTATATAATTTTGTTTAATACAACATAATACATAAAAAGAATTCATTTGTGATATATGTTCATACCAAATTTCTAATTCAACAAATCCTTAAGAAAAGAAAAAAGAAATATTATTAGTTATATTGCCATATGAAAAGAAAAAAGAAATATTATTAGTTATATTGCCATATGAAAAGAAAAAAGAAATATTATTAGTTATATTGCCATATGAAATATTATATCAAAGTGAGTTTTAAACTAATTCTTTTACAAAAAAAAATTTTTTTAAAATATTAACATATAAACTTTAACAATAAAAAAACTAATATGAATATGTAAAATGTATTTAGGATAGAATGACCAATTAAAGAAATCTTATTCGATATAAACTAAATTAATAAAATTTTAATAAAAAAATTTTTTTTTTATTTGTTCAAAAGAATAAAAAGATGTTTCTATTAAGTAATATCTACACGAAATTTAATATTGTTTATTTTTTAATTAAAAAAAAAAAAAAAAAAAAAAAAAAAACCAAGAAAAAACATATAAATATTATTTATTAAAATATTTTTTTCTTCATAATTTTCATTATCACTATTAGTATTTATTATTAATTAATAATTATTTATTATTGATTATCTATTATTAACTATTGATTATTGATTATTGATTATTGATTATAAGAGAATACACTTTTAATATTTTATTAAATAGATAATTATATTTTTATGTATAATATAAAAAACACTAAAAAATAATAAAAAATTAAAAAAAAAAAAAAAAAAAATTAAGAAAATTTAAAGAGTAAAAATAAGTTCAGAAGTTAAAAAAATTTTCGTGTGATGTATATCATATTTAGTAACATGATCACCATTTATTTTTAAAATAATAAAACAAAAAAGTAACATCTTTAAAATAAATATTATAGTATTCACTAAATTCTCCCCTGAAAATACAGAAAGAATCTCATTAAAAGAATTACTCTTTATATATTCTGTGAGAAGAACTAGACTGTTAGTATTTGTGCTTGAAATATATATATAATAGGACTAATAGTATTGTTCTTAAGCCATATCGGTAAGACGCAGGTAACTCTTAGTACTGAAGGATTTCTTATTAAATTGATCAAAAAAAAGTATCTCAAGAGAGCTACTGATAACAAGTCAATGTGTAAGCCATACTTTGGATAGTAATAGGAGTGATATTTAAAATATATTAATTAATAATAGTAATATTACGTAATAAAATCTTTATAAATAAAAAATTTTTTGTTTTTAATTTGTTCTACTATAGGAAGTACATATGAATCATCATAAATATATGTACATAAGCCATAAATTTTATATTATATTAAATATTTATATATTTAATGAATTTTTAATTGATTTTGTTACAAATAATACATTTATTAGAAAAAAAAAAAAATTTATATATACTTTTAAAGTTTTAGTTTAATATAAAAAAAAACTTTAAATATTAAATTATTGAATTGTAATCAATGTCGGAACGTAGTACTATAAAACTCTTGAGAAAATTTTCAATAATTATTGGTTTTTACTATTACAAATCTTATTCTTATTATTAATATTTCTAACACCAAAATAAATTAATAAAGTGAATTTATATTAATTTCTTTAATGAAACCAGAATTATATTTTATATTTGATATTTGATTAAACTTTATTGCTACTTTGGAACATCATTTTTTATTTATATAATTTGAAATTTTTTTTTTATATATTATCCAAATATCAATTTATTAATAAAATTATTAAATATTATTGAATATTTAATAACATTTAATAATATTTATAATGTTTATAATTAATATTTTTTATTTATTTTCTTTTTTATTATTATTAATAATTCTTATGTTATGTATATATAAACAAAAAAATAAATAAATAAATAAATAAAATAAAATAAAATAAAAATATAAAAATAAAAATAAAAATAAAAATAAAAATAAAATAAAGATAAAAATAAAAATATAAATAAAAATGAAAATATAAAGTATTTATCCATTATTATTAATATTATTTTATGAAGAATATTTGAAATTAAAATAATTTAATATATTTTAATAATTTTTTTTATTTTTTTTTTTTTTTTACTTAATATATTAAAATTTTTAATATTTTAATAAAGTTTTGTAAATACTTAATTATTTTATAATTTATATTTTTATGTAAATTATTCATTTAAATATGGTATTCATGTAATGATGTTTAAGAATATATATATATATTAAACCATTTAATTTCTTATTATTACAATTAAAAAAATAGAATATCATAAATAACAAAATATTTATATATTTATTATTACCAATAATATAGTTTTTGTTTTGATATTAAAAGAAATCTTTACTAATTCCTTAACAAGAATCTTCTGAACAGTTGATCCAACATCACATTATCCTCATATTAGTACAATTATCAGCATTAGTATCGACAATTGATACAGTATTATTTTGAACTTCTTAATTTCATTGATCATTATTTTCATACCATTAACTATTAATTTGATTTTATTAATTATTATCTTAATTTCACTAATTATTATTTTAATTTATAAAAATTTAAAATAAAAAAAAAAAAAAAAAAAAAAATACTAATAATTTTTCTTTAAATCATATATAACAATAAAATTATTCTTAGATTCATATCAGCAAAGGCAAAAACTAAATTTTTCATATTGTTTTAAAATTTATTTATAGTAAACCATTTTAAAAAAAAATAAAATAAAATAAAATAAAAATATTAAATAGAAAATAACATAAATTTTATCATTGGAAACTTCAATAACTACATAGTAATTAAAAGTTTTAATCTCTAAATAATAAACTTTTTTGATAATATTTGGGGACAATATAATATATAATTAATTAGTTATTGACCCAATTACCATTTGGGTTATAACTAATTAATTATATAATATTTTTAAAACATTTTTAAATCAATATTTTTTTTTCTTTTTTTCTTTTTTTGTATTTTTATAATTTAAATATTTATATATTCAAATTATAATGATTAAGATAAGAAGCTTTGAAAATATAACAATTCTTTAATATAAAAAAACTTTGAATTTTTAAATTTATAAAAAAAAAAATTAACATAATTATTATATATAATTATTAATAAAAAAAAATTAACAAATGAAAAAAAAAAATAATAGTAATAATAATAGATAATAAACAACATAATATTTATTATATATAAATACATAATTTTATAAAGAAAAAATATATAAATTATTTGATTAAAAGTATACTATACTATGTATACTATTATAAAAAAAAAAAAAAAAAGAGTAAAGTTTTATTTTATTTAAATTCTAATATAATTAAGCTTTTATCATTTTTATAATATCTATCAATTTATCTAAAATGATATTTTTTTAAAAAATTTTAAATTAATTAGATTTTAATTAAAATTTAATATATACAAAATTAAATAAAAAAAAAAAGAAAGAAAAAAAAGAAAAAAAAAAAAAATTTCCAAAATGGAAAAAAGATGAAAAAAATAAAAATAAAAATAAAATTATTAAAATGATATTTTAAATACAATCTTTTTATTATTATTATTATTATTAGAAATACAATCTTTTTATTATTATTATTATTATTATTATTATTAGAAATACAATCTTTTTATTATTATTATTATTATTATTAGAAATACAATCTTTTTATTATTATTATTATTATTATTAGAAATACAATCTTTTTATTATTATTATTATTATTAGATATACAATCTTTTTATTATTATTATTATTATTATTATTAGAAATACAATCTTTTTATTATTATTATTATTATTAGAAATACAATCTTTTTATTATTATTATTATTATTATTATTATTAGAAATACAATCTTTTTATTATTATTATTATTAATATTATTATTAGAAATACAATATTTTTATTATTATTATTATTATTAGAAATACAGTCTTTTTATTATTATTATTATTATTAGAAATACAATCTTTTATTATTATTATTATTATTAGAAATACAATCTTTTTATTATTATTATTATTAGAAATACAATCTTTTTATTATTATTATTATTATTATTATTATTATTATTATTATTATTAGAAATACAATCTTTTTATTATTATTATTATTATTATTATTATTATTATTATTAGAAATACAATCTTTTTATTATTATTATTATTATTATTATTAGAAATACAATCTTTTTATTATTATTATTATTATTAGAAATACAATCTTTTTATTATTATTATTATTATTAGAAATACAATCTTTTTATTATTATTATTATTATTAGAAATACAATCTTTTTATTATTACTATTATTATTATTAGAAATACAATCTTTTTATTATTATTATTATTATTATTAGAAATACAATCTTTTTATTATTATTATTATTATTATTAGAAATACAATCTTTTTATTATTATTATTATTATTATTAGAAATACAATCTTTTTATTATTATTATTATTAGAAATACAATCTTTTTATTATTATTATTATTAGAAATACAATCTTTTTATTATTATTATTATTATTATTAGAAATACAATCTTTTTATTATTATTATTATTATTACTACTATTATTATTATTAGAGATACAATCTTTTTATTATTATTATTATTATTAGTATTAGTATTAGTATTAGTATTAGTATTAGAAATAATAATAATTATAATAATAATAATAATTATTATTATTATTATTATTAATATTATTCTTATTCTTATTCTTATTATTATTATTATTATTATTATTATTATTATTATTATTATTATTATTATTTATGCCATTTCTTTTTTTTTTTTTTTTTTTTTCATTAATAAATTTACTGGTTATTGTTATTTCCTGAATCTTCCATTTCTTGAGAATCTAACATTTCTAGAACTATTCGAACTGGAACTTTGGACCTAAATTTGTATTTGAATTTGAGTCTTGACTATAATATGGAATATTATTAAGAGTTCCATAATAATTTGTTGTTACCTTCATTATCTTGAATAATACAAAATTTAAAATATGGGATTCCACTATAACTTTTGTTCTTAATTCATAGCTCCCTTCACATTCTAAATAATTTAATTTCATGAATTTTTACCTCTTTTCATTTCAATTTTTTGTTTCTTTTTTATTGTGAAAATTGTATGGATTAAATCACAATAGCGTACCATATTACAAATAATAAAATAATGTTTGAAAATGGTATCTTTATCAATCCATGCTTATCCTTAGTTCAATCCCCTGGATAATATTCACTTTCTTAATTATCAATAAATTATTACTCAACTAGTAGACTTTTTTTTTACTCAAATAATCATTTTCGTAAAAAGTAATTTAAAAATTTTATATAATAAATTAAATTATTGAAAGTTTAAAACGAATAATTGAATAGGGTTATTAGGGGGGAAAAAATGGATCTTTCATTGTAATAAACTTATAAAATATTTGAATTATGTCTATATATGAAAAAAATTTTAGAAGCAATTAAAACTAATGATATTGAAAATAAAAAACTATGAAGAAAAATAAAATAAGTCAATACAATAATTTATATAATAAGAAAATAAAAATTAAATTTTAAAAAAAAAAAAAAAAAAAAAATTGGAATTTATCTACTTTAAATAAGTTATATCAATAAATTATTTTGAATTGTTAAAATACCAATAATCTTTGTTAATAAATGAATTTAGTATTCACTTTTAATAGCCATTAGTAATAATCAATTAGAATAGTTCAATTATTAATAGATTATTCAAATAAATAATATATATATATATAATATTATTAATTTTGACTTCGTAAACTTATTAAGTAATTATGTACATAAAAATAATATTATTTTAAAAATTAATAATAACAATAATAATAATAATAGATAGTATCTAATCTCTTAGGTCATCATTATTAATAATATAAAAGTAGTTAAATTATTAATTGCTTAATCCAATAAAAGTATATTTATGAAAAAATAAAAAAAAAAAAAAAAAAATAATGAAGTTTAGATTCTTTAAAGTAGCTATATCATTAAATAATTTTGAATTGATTAAAATATTAATAATCTTCAAGAATAAATAAAATAAATATACACTTTTAATTTCTTTAAATAATAATAAATTAGAAATATTTCAATTATTAACGAACAGTGCAAATAAATAAAATTTATCTTTTAAAATAAATAAAATATATATTTATAAAATGTAAAAACTCACTACTTTTAATGGACACTTCAAACAATTAAATAATATTTTGAAACTGTAAAATTATTAATAGGAATAATATTTCTTTAAAAAACTAAAAAAAAAAAAAAAAAAAAAAAAAAAAAAAAAAAAAAAAAAAAAAAAAAAAAAAAAAAAAAAAAAAAAAAATAGTATCAAATCTTTTACGTTATCATTAATAATATAGTTAAATTTTTATTAGATAATGTAAAATTATTTTGAATACTAAAGAAAGAGTTTAAACTTTGAAATGATATTAAACAATTAAACATAAAAATATGTAATTGCTAAAACTACTAACTGATTATAACATTATTAATAAAATGAATTTGAATATTAATAATGAAACTATTAATTTTATTTTAAAAATCATTTTATATATAATTTTGAAATGATAAAATTATTAATTAATAATAGTCTTTTTTTTTTTATATAGGGATTAACGAAAGGGGAGGACAATAGGGCCTCCAGTCTCTCCCTTAAATGTATCAGACTCTCATTGGATTCTGACGAGAACCTCTCTCTAAGTCAGGAAAATATGAAAGACATTTCCTATAAGCTGCTTTATAAGATGGGCTTCTTTTTAGTGATTTCTTGAATCATCATCGAGGAAAGGAACAGCTTCACTAATCCATTCAAAAATCAATCGCTCTCTGCACTAGCAATTATATAGTCAAGCATACAAAAATACTTACTATGTCAAGCGAACACAAACTTCATTGATACATTGATAGGAAAAAACACCCAGTGAAAATGAAAATCGCACCATATAAATTCAGGAGGTAGTTACGGGGTCCTTCAAGAAATCATGTATGTATTAGTCCGAGTACTAATCATCAAGATAAAAATTGAAAAGATGATAATAGTAATAATACTGCTGCTATACTACTAATAATAATAATAATAATAATAAAGTTGAATATAAATGAAAAAGAAAAAAAAATAATAACATTTTTTAAAAAATTGATTAGATCATTTATTGATTTTAAGTAGATAACTATATTAATAACTAATAATTATAATAATAATAATAATAATAAAAATTAAATATGTGAAAAAAAAAAAATAATAATAATAACATTGATTAAAAACATAGATGGCAATGAATTTAAAATAATTACATTATTTTAATTGATTTTATGCTAATAAAATAAATAATTATTATGAATATAATTGAAAAGGATGATAAAATGATTATATTTATTTTTTATAAACTTACTTATTATTTAAATATTTTTATTCACTTTAAAGAATAATGTTTAAACTATTAATAGGTTACATTATTGTCAACAAATTATGGATATCATAAAAAAAAATTTTTTTTTAATGGAATATTCATATTTAAAATTGGAATAAACATTATAAATGATTTTATTAAAATAGTAAAATTATAAATAGACTATACTATTTTTTCCCTTCCAGAAAGTAAATTAAAAATTGAATCAAAAAAATAAAAAATTAATAATATTTTACAATTAAAAATTGAATCAAAAAAATAAAAAATCAATAATATTTTACAATTAAAAATTTAATAAAAAAATAGAGGGAGAAAAAAAAAATAATGATCATACATCATTGATAATTCCATATTAAAAAAAATAATGATAATAATAATAAAACATATATTTAATTAAAAAAAACATTTGATATAAATAAAAAAAAAATTTTTTTAATATAAAAAAAATAAGAACTAAAATAAATTATTAAAAATATATAAAAGATTATATGTAAATTAATAAATCATAGTATTAGAGATAGAAGGTTTTTTTATTTATTTATGTATTTTTTTTTTTTTTTTTTAATTTCATTTATATATATCTCTATAATAATAAAATTTTCATTTATTTTATTATTTCAGTCAGAGTGCCAATGCTGAACACTCAGTAAGGCTATCAAGAAGGGCCATTATTTGTCTATATAGAAGTGTGGCCCAGGAACTGGTACACACCGGAAATAAAAATAAAAAAAAAAAAATTTATTTATAATATATTTATTTCAGAGCTTATTAATATGTTAATGAATTAAAATCATTTGGTCATAATATTTAAAATATATATATATATATATATTATTATTATTATTATTATTATTATTATTATTATTATTATTATTGTTATTATTATTATTGTTATTATTATTATTATTATTATTATTATTATTATTATTATTATTATTATTATTATTATTTCTATTGAGAACCTTCCAAACTTTTTTAATCATTAATTTTAACTCTCTCTATAAATTATTTTGCTTTTATTGGTTATTAATATTTTTATTTTAATAATTAATTTAATTTTTCAATATAATTAAAAAAAATAGATATTAATTAAATTCTTATTAATAAAAATTTATTATTCAGAAAATAATATATAAATAATATTAATGTCGGAAAATAAATAATAAATAATATATAATTTTATATTTTTAATTATTGTAATAAATTATTTATAATATATTTATTTCAGAGCTTATTAATATATTGATGAATTAAAATCATTTGGTCAAAATATTTAAAATATATTAATGTTAATCAAATTAAAAACACATAATTTAACGGTTATCTTTTTATATGTATATGTGTATACATTAGTTTTTTTTTTTTTTTTTTATACTATTATATATATTTTTTGTAATAAAAATAATATTATATATTATATATTTTATATATTAATAAAACTAATAAGAAAATTTTTAAATAATAATAATAATAATAATAATAATAATAATAATAATAATAATAATAATAATACAATTTTTCAATTATTATTGTAATTAACATTTAAATTTACAAAAAAAAAAAAAAAAAAAAAAAAAAATTATAAATCATTTAATAATTATATTATTTATAAAAGATGATATTAATAATTAAATAAATATATATATTAGTTTTGGTATTTGATTTTTTGATATATCATCTATTTAAAATTTATATATTTTTATTTAAAATTAATAAATATTCAATTATTAATAATTAAATTTTATATTTATTGTTATAATTATTTCATCTTTGTTTATTTAAAAGTAAAAATTTTAAATATATGAATATTGGGTAATTATTAATTTAACATAAACTTAATTAAATAGTATATAGTATAATTTATAAAAAAAAATATAAAGTTTTTTTTTTGTAGTAAATTAATAATAAAAATATCTTTATTTTTTAATATTATATAATTATTAACATTAACTTCATTAAAATTGGTTCTCTTTAATTAACTATTTTTAATATTAAAAGAAATAATTTTTCTTTGTTTATAATCATTATTTCATTTAATGATAATTATATTTACATAGTAAATAAGTTATAATACAATATTACAATTTCAATATTAAATAATATAATATTATCATATAAATATTAAAATGATGAAAATATTTTTTACTATTAATATTAGTATGAGGATTAAATAAAATTAACTTTTGAGTATTAATAAAATTAATAATGTTATAATAAATATATATATTAATCATTTTAATAAAATTAATATATTACATTCATTTTAATTAATATAAATAAAATTTAATTAATTAATGTATGACGAAAAAAAATATATATATGTTATTTCACTTGTTTCTCAATTATTTTTTTTTTTTTTTGTTTCATAGTAAATTAAAAATAAAATAAAATAAAATTATAAAATGTATGTTGATATTTTAATGTAACATTAAAATAATATTAAACTATATATAACGTTATTAGTATATAATTGATTTAGTGAACCATTAATTTATACCTAAATAAATATATTCATAATCAGTTATACTTCAATTAAAAAGTTTTTTGTTTTTTTAAAATTTAAATAAAAAAAAAAAATTAAACGAAACATTATAAAAAAAGATATCATATATTATTTCATTTAAATTTGTTTTATTTTTATTTATGTTTTTATATTTTTGAAGTAGTACAATCAATCAAAATTATTCTTTTTAATTTATATAAAGGAAAGATTTTCATAATATTATTTTAACCCATTTAATGAAATATTATTTTTATGTTTATTTATTAAATTTTAAACATATATATATTAAATTTTAATTTATTTAAATTAACAAATATATTAAATAGGCCGCAATATTTAATACATTAAATTCATTGGTTAAACAGCATAAAAAAAAAAAGTATAAAAAGGTTTTAATTGTATCTGTTTTTTTTTTTTATTATAGAAATTTTTAATTGTTTACTTTTTAAATAAGATTTTGTAAATATTATTATAATATTCAAAGAGAAAAGAGTGAATTATTTGAAATTTGTAAAAAATTTTTTTTAATTATTCAAAATAGCATTTTTTTTTTGATAATTAAAGAAAATTTATATATTATATTAAAAATTAATAATTTTAAATTTCAGTAAAAAAAAATTAAAAAAATGAGAAGAAATATTTCAATTTTAACTATTTTAGCTACTACTTTTTCAGTAGTATCAAAAACATTTGCTGCTCCAGACCCAAATTTCCATATCTATTTAGCTTTTGGTCAATCCAATATGGAAGGTGCTGGTCCAATTGAAGGTCAAGATAAAACAGTTGATAAGCGTTTCCAAATGCTTGCCACAGTTAGTGGCTGTAATGGTCGTACCACTGGTCAATGGTATGACGCTACTCCACCACTTGCCAATTGTAATGGAAAGTTAGGTCCAGTTGATTACTTTGGTCGTACTTTGGTAAAGAAGTTACCAGAACAAATCAAAGTAGGAGCTGTAGTTGTTGCTGTTGCAGGTTGTGATATTCAACTTTTTGAAAAGGATAATTATAAAAGTTATAAAATGGAATCATGGATGCAAAACACTGTTAATGCTTATGGTGGTAATCCATATGGTCGTTTAGTTGAAATGGGTAAGAAAGCTAAAGAAGTTGGTGTCATTAAAGGTATTCTTCTTCACCAAGGTGAAACTAATACTGGTCAACAAAACTGGCCAAATCGTGTAAAAGGTATTTACCAAAACCTTCTTACTGATTTAGGTTTAAATGCTAATGATGTTCCACTTCTTGCTGGTGAAGTTGTTTCAAGTGCTCAAGGTGGTTCTTGTGGTAGTATGAACTCCATTATTCAAAGTCTTCCACAAACTATTCCAACTGCTCATGTTATTTCATCTCAAGGTTTAGGTCAACAAGGTGATGGTCTTCACTTTACATCTGCTTCTTATCGTACTTTCGGTGAACGTTATGCTGAAGAAATGTTAAAGATTCTCGGAAATGTTAGTGTAGCTCCAGCTGGTAATCAAGCTCCAGCTGGTCAAGAACCAGCCGGACAAGCCCCAGCTAACAATGCTCCAGTTGATAATGCCCCAGCAGGTCAAGCTCCAGCTGGTCAAGCTCCTGCTAACAATCCACCATTCGGTCAAGCTCCAGGTAACAATCCTCCATTCGGTCAAGCTCCAGCTGGTCAAGCTCCAGGTAACAATCCTCCATTCGGTCAAGCCCCAACTGGTCAGGCTCCAGCTAATAATGAACAACCTGCTCAAAATCCACCAGCCCAGAATCCACCAGCTCAAGATCCACCTGCTCAAAATCCTCCAGCTGGAAATCCATGGGGTGGAAACAACCAATGGAATCAATGGGGTGGAAACAATGGTGGTAACAATAATCAATGGAATCCATGGGGTGGAAACAATGGTGGAAATAATAACCAATGGAATCCATGGGGTGGAAACAATGGCGGTAACAATAATCAATGGAATCCATGGGGTGGAGCTCCTCAAGGTGCTGTTTCAAATGCTGCTGCTGGTAATTCAGGTGGTAACTGTGCCGGTCTTTGGGGCCAATGTGGTGGTAATGGATTTAATGGTGCCACCTGTTGTTCGGAAGGTACTTGTAAGCCAGTCAACGAATACTTCCATCAATGTCAATTATAAATTGATTAAATTGATTTAGAAGAATGATGAAAAAAAGTATAAACATATATATATGTATAAAAAATTATCATTAAATAGTATATAAATGAAATATAAAGTAGAAAGTAATATTTAATTTAGAATTGATTGTAAAATAGATATTTTAAAGCGTACATTTTAATACGAAAGTTGAAGAATGTATGTTAAAATTTATAAAAATATTCATTCATAATAAATTTTTAATTTGTAAAATAACATATTTGTATAATTAATAATTTCTTGAAATATTAAAATGAAATTTATAATAAATATTAAAAATAAAAAAAAAAATAAAAAAAAAAAAAATTGGAATTAATATGTGTTATTAATTGCATTTATTTTGATATATAGTACATACGTATATGATTCAAAAAATAGTATGTTTAATGTTATTTTATGCATTTGTTAGATGCTAATTAATTTAATGATTTTGTGTATATTAGAATGAAATATTAAATTTAATTAGAGATTAGTTATATATATAAATATATTAACCAATAATTAATATAATTTTATTTATATAAACAAAAAAAAAAAATAAAAATATTATATTAATATTACATTAAAAAATAAAAATATTACAATAAAAGTTAAGATAATTAAGTATTTATAAATAATTAAATTAAATTTTGCCAATAATTATTATAGTTTTATTTACATAAACAAAAGAAAAAAAATTAAAAAAGTGTTACGTTAGAAGTTAAGACAATTATATATATATGTAGATATTTTAAAAGGATAAATGTGTATTTTAATTGTCTTGAACGGTGTTCTTGTTGTTATAGAAAAAATAGTAATCTTCGATTAGAACATTGGTTTTCTAAATACTATCTTTTCCAAAAATTTCGAATGAAATACTTTAAAGATATTGAAATTCTTTATGAAAAATTTTTTATAATTTCTAAATATTGTCCAATATCAAATAGTAATATAAACACTGTTATCACAGATATGAATATAGAATCAAGTTCAAATTCCAAAAAAGTAACGAAGTTTATAATATTAATAATAATAACAATAGAAATAATATCGTTAATAATAGTAGAATTAGTGATAGTGAAAAATAGGAATATTAATATTAGAGACAGTGAAAATAATAATATCGCTGCTAATATTGTAGTGAAATAGTTCAATTGATGAAAATTCGTGTTAATTTAAGTAATTTTCTGAATAATGAATGTGTATAAATATATATGTGACGTAGTACCAATTATATATCATCCTTCTTGGTAGAAGAAATGCAGACATTATTGATTTAAATTATAAAAAGAAATGGGATGTTTTATTTAAGAACCAAATCATTTCTGGTGTTATTAAATTTACTTTTTTTTATTTATTAATCGAAATTATATATTTTGATGACTTTTAATATTACATTTAATCTTTACTGCATCTTCATATTATCATATATTATTTAATTTTTATATATACTAAATATGTTTTATATATAGAACTATTTACAATTTACACATCCTTTTTTATTATATCTTTTCATTACTATTTATCACATTCGTTATATACACACAACAAACTCCTCTTAAAAAAAAACTATTTAAGCACTAATATACACAATATACACCATCATTAATTATATCATTTTATCTCTACATTCTAATTACTTCTAAATCATAGTCCTGACTATCTCTTTTCAATTAATTCAAAAACATAATCCTGTATTTACTTTTTTTTTTTGTTTGTTTGTTTGTTTGTTTGTTTGTATGTTTGTTTGTTTGTTTTGTTTTTTATTTGCAATACTAAAGCTATAGATAGTTAATAATTATTAAAATAAAATATAAAAAATTCTGAAACTATATAATTTAAATTATTATGTTTTGAACATAAGCATATTTAATATTATCATTCGTTAATAATATTTTTTATTAAAAACTTTTGATTTTTAATACATATATATATGTATTAAAGAACCCAAATATTTTTTTTTATTGTATATTATAATTAAATATATATATAAATAAATTCAAATAAAATATTTGTCATTTTTTATTAAAAAAATATATATATATGAGGTTTAAAATTTTTATAGGTTTTTCTTCTTTTCTTTTAAATTAGTATATTCAATAGTTAGAATTACTACTTTTAATATGAAAAAAAAAAAAAAAAAAAAAAAAAAAAAAGTTTTATATTATTTCCTTAAGAATTATTATTTTTAATATGAAAAAAATAATTTATTTTATTTCCTTATTTTTAAATTAGTATATTTAATTGTAATAATTATTATTTTTAATAAGAAAAAAAATAATTTATTTTATTTCCTAGTTTATCATTTTTTCATTTTTTTTTTTTTTTTTTTTTTCAAATTTCTCATTATCAAAAATTTATATAATAGATAGTTACACAATCAAATAAACGAAAAATTTTTTCCCTTTTATATATATATATAGAATAACAAAATATTTATAAATTTAAGTCAACAAACATTGAAAAGTTTCTTATTATTATTTCTAAAAATATTTCTTTTAGATTCGATCATCAATTATTACTAAATTTTTATAAAAATTCTATTTCATTATATTTATGTTAAATATTTAATTTTATTAGCATTATTACTTTTTCGTAAAGTATTTATTTGAATTTACTATATATATCTATAATAAAATAAATGAAATTATCATTAATAATTTATAAATCATCTTTCCAAAATCAATTTTGAAATGTTTACAAATTTTTATAATAAAAAAGATTAGATTAAATGAAAACATATAAAATTTTTAAATTATTGAAATGTTAAAAAAAAAAAATTTTAATATCTATATATATCTAGATGTGTTACATTTCGGAACGTGGCTAATAAATAAAAATTTATTTCACAGTTTAACGCCCCATGTTTTTAATTTTTTTTTTTTAAATAATTATAAATTAATAAATAAAACTAGTAATAAATATAAATGATTAGTTTTTTTTTTCTTTTAAATTTTAAGCATCAAAAAAAAATTTTCTCATAAGCATTTTATATATAATTGTTTAAAAAAAATGAATTAAATATACACTAATTAAAATAGATAATAAAAAATTAAATAAATAAATAATAATAAATTTTAAAAAAAATTAAGTATATTTTATTTTTAACCATTAAAAAATGGGAAAAAATCAAAATTTTGAAAAAATAAAGCAAAAGAACAAATTATTATAAATAATATAAATAAATTTTTAAAATTAAATATTATTAAATATTATTTTATAATTATTTTAATAAAAATATTAATATATATCTTAAAAATTAAATATTACTAAATATTATTTATTAACGAAAAATATTAAAATATATCTTTAAAATTAAATATTACTAAATATTATTTATTAACAAAAAATATTAAAATATATCTTTAAAATTAAATATTATTAAATAGTATTTATTAATTAAATATTATTTTATATTTATTTTAACAAATAATATTAATATATATCTTTAAAATTAAATATTATTAAATACTATTTATTAATTAAATATTATTTCATATTTATTTTAACAAATAATATTAATATATATATCTTTAAAATTAAATATACTAAATATTATTTATTAACGAAAAATATTAAAATATATCTTTAAAATTAAATATTATTAAATACTATTTTACTATTAATTTATTTTATATAATTTAAGCCACTTTTATTTAGGCACCCCTATTAAATATAAAGCCACATTCTGAAACGCAATTAAAATAAACTTTACATTAGTAAAGTTTATTTTTCATATAATAACAATTTATGTATATAATACTTTTGTATTTTGACAGAATGTTTAATTATTTATTGTAGGACAAATTTAAATTTTTAATCTCCGTCATTCTAATTATTTTAATAATCAAGTTTTTAAGAATAAATTTAAAAATAAATAATAATTTTTTAATATTAAGAAATATTAAGAAAAAAATTTTTTTTATATAAAGATTATTTTATAACATAAAAAAAAACTATTATGCTTATTTTTTAAACTATAATAAAAAAAATTACTAATAAATTTAGTTAATTATAGATAATAAAACTCAATTTATAAGTTTTTAAATAGTTGTATTTTTTTTTTAATGTTTATATTTATTTAAATATTTAATATTAAAGTCATAAATAAGATTTTGTGTATTTTTTTTTTTTTTTTTTTTTTCAATAGTCTATTTTGATTATTTATTACAATTTTAAATTTGACATATATATAATGTAAAAATTTGATTTATACTTTATTCTATTTTATTTTAAAATTTATACAATTCATTTTATTTGCTAAATTATTACAATTATTTTTTGACTTTGTTTATTGTTTTAAGTATTTCAGTTAATAACTGAATTATATTATTTATCAAAGCGAATTAATAAAAAAAATTTTTTTTTTTAATTATACGTGGTATAGTAATAAAAAATCTTAAAAAAAATAATAACGATCTAGAAAAAATTCATAATAAAAAAAAAAATATCAGCATTGTAATTAAAGCATTTAATTATTAAATAATTAAAAGAGTAGAATCAATCAATTAGAAAAAAAAAATGAACGTATCAACGGTTAGTATAAAGAAGAATGGACGTTCTTCCTTTACAGGAAGTAATTTATCTCTTAGACATAATAATAAAAATCATTTGAAGTCAAAAGAATTTCTAGCAGGTATAAATCATGAATTATTTCATATAGTAAAATTGTTTTTATTTTTATTTTTAAATTATTTAAAAAAAAAAAAAGAAAAAAAAAAAATTCATTTAAATGCTTTTTTTTTTTTTTTTTATTAAAAAATTTTAATTATTTTATATTGCTATAGGAAATGATAATATAAAATACAGAAGAACTAAATTAACACAAATTGATGTTAATTCAAGTAATTATGCCGAAATTATTAGATTGACGTCATTATTAGATGAAGCATATGCAAAAATTAAGGATTTAACATCAGAAAATAAAAAATTATTGACAGTAATTACTTGTCACAATTAAATACTGTTATATTATTATGAATATTTAATTTTAATTTTTTAACTATTAAATTATTATATATGTACGTATAATTAATATTTATTTTATTATTATTATTATTGTTGTTATTATTTTTTATCTTGAAGAATCAAAGGGTTCAAGAAAGAGCACTAAAAAATACAAATGAAATGGTCGGTGATTATCCAAAAACGATTGAAAAATTAATGGAAGATATTCGTGTTTTGAAAGTAAATTAAAATATTTAATACATATTGGCTTTAATAATTAATATTGAAATATTACTAAAAAAAAATTGTATTATTAATTATTAATTATTGTTAATATTATTAATATTAAGGCACAAAATAAAAAATATGTTGAAAAATTAGTGTCTATTGAGAGAGCTCAATCCAAAAAAGTTGCAATTCAAAATTCTACAGATAATAATTATGAATTAAAAGAAAAAAATCATATACTTCATGAAGAATTAGAAGTATTATTTATAAAAATTATTTTTTTTTTCTTTCCTTCTTTTTACTTTTTTTTTTTTTTTTTTAATTAATATGATTATAACTATAAATTTTAATTTATTTATATTTATATCAACTTAAAATATATTAGAAAGTAAAACAAAAAATGGTAGCATATAAAAAAAATAATGAAAACTATCAAAAAATATATGATCAGTTAATAAAAAGAACAAAATTTTGCAAGGAGAAAGTTGCAGAAAACAAAATTTTAGTTCAAAAGAATCAAGTAATCATAATAATAATATATATACATATATCTATTTTATTATTGTCAATAATTTTCTATTTTTTTTTTTTTTTCAAAAAAAAAAAATTATAAAATAATTAGTTTACTAAATATATATTTTAATTAATAAAAACAATATTAAATTATATATGCATATGTCAAATAAATCTAACTTTAATTTATTACTTAAAAAATAAAAAGAAAATGGAAAAGGATATTATAAAATTAAGAGAAAGTTATGAAATTCTTAAGAAAAAAGTAAGATCACAAGGTAATAATTCTTATGATAAAAACAAAACAACTTCTTTAAAATATGGAATAAATAAAAATGAATATGAAAAAAATTCAAACGATCATGATTCCATCCGTCGATCAAGAGATACCCTTAATAAAAAACCAGCTCGTAATGAAATAAATAAACCTAAAAAAGCATTAAATTCAAATGAGGTTCACCAAGTAATTAAGAAGCAAGCAGAAAGAAAACAACAACCATTAAAACTAAAGTCCAACTTTAATAATCATAAAGAAAATAATTCTTCTAATGATAGAAATATCATTAAAAAAAGTAATCCAAATATTAATATAAAAAATAATTGCAATGAATCTGAAGAAAATTATAAAGAAATCTATTCAGATGATTTTGATGGTATTTTTTTATAATTATTATATTAGTATACATAATATTAAAAAAAAAAATACTATAATTTATTAAAATTATAATATATTTAAATATTGATTATTAGTTATTGAAGATGAAGATCAAAAATTTTTTATACCAAGTCAAGAAGAATCTCTTAAACCATCTACATTGTATAAACCAAATTTATATTATTCAGCAAATTGTTCTCCTGAACCTGAAATTAAGAATGATAATGATAATTTAAGTATAAATGAAGTCCTAAATGGTAATAGCATATATATTAATAGTATTATTAATTACTTTTAAATAAATTTTAAAATTAAAAATATCTATATATAATTTATATTTATAGAAGAAACGAATGATAATGAAAAAGATAATATCAATGTTAATAATAATAATAATGATATTAAAGAAATTGAAAATAATAATGATGATGACAATAATAATGAAATTGAAATTAATAATGATAATAATAATGATAATAATAATAATAATGAAATTGACGATAATAATAATGATAATAATAATAATAATGAAATTGACGATAATAATAATGATAATACTATTGAAATTGGTAATAATAACAATAATGATCATTATATTGAAATTAACAATAATAAAAGTAATAATAATATTAATAATAATAATATAAAAAGTGACGTTAACAATGAAAATGGTGATAATTATGATAACAATATAGAAATTGACACTGATGATAATGATAATAACAATATTGAAAATGATTCTAATAATAATAATTATAATAATAATGAAATTGACAATAATAATAAGAATGATGAAAATAATAATGATATTATTAATGAAAACAATAATGAAGATAATAATGAAAATAATAATGAAGATAATAATTCTAATAAAGATACCAATAATGAATATTCTGAAGATGGAAACTATTATTCCGATAAATTCGAAGAAATATCGTTCATTGATGAAAAAATAGATACCGAAATACCATCCAGTGAAACAACAAAAAGTGAAATTTTAAATGAAAAAAATAATCAAGAATTAGATAATAGTCCTGAGATTGTAGAAGAAAAATTAGAAGCTAATAAATATGAAAATAACAATAGTGCTTCAATATTCGATGATCATTATTATGAAGATTTTTATAACGATTATGCTGAAGAAAATATAAAATTAAATGATAATATATTAAATATTGATGAATATATTAGTAATGATATTACAAATATGTATAAATCTCAAGAAGAAAATATGTTAGATAAGAATAATAATATAGACAATAAAAATAATGGTAATATTTCGTATTCTAATATGGATGAAAATGATGATGATGATTCATTATCATTTAATAATTACAACGTACTAGATTTACTGAAGTAAATTAAAATTGTAAATTTTATAATTATTTTTTTTTTGATAAAAATATTATTTAAGTATGTTATTATATGAACTATCTATAAATTTTACAAACGGCCACAATAAATATTAAATTTTATTTTAAATAATATATATTATCATTTTTTATACCCATTATTTTTGTAAATAAAAATAAAAAATTAATAATAATAATAATAATAATAGTATATATATAATTAATATAATTAATAAATAAATAAAAATGAAATGAAATGAAAAAAAAAAGAAAAGAAATAGGAAATAAATAAATAAATAAATAAATAAATAAATAAAATATAATAAAATAAAATAAAATATATATATATATATATATATATATGACAAATATAAAATAAAACAATAAAATATATATATTATTTATAATGAAATATATATTTCTATATATTACATATATTTTTATACTTTTTTACTTTATTTATATTATATTTCTTTTTTCTTTTTTCTTTTTCTTTTTCTTTTTTTTTTTTTTTTTTTTTTTTTTTTTGCAAATATTAATATTATTTATATTTTATGATTTATTTTGTGTTTATAAAAATTATTGAAAATCTATAAATCTAATAGTTTCAAAAATTAAAATAAAATATATATATATAATTAATTAAATTAATTATTTAAAAGGTAATATTTGAAATGGAAACTGTATTACGATAAAATACATTGTTTTTAATAATATATACAAAAATTAAATTTTCAAAAAATAGTATTAGAATAAAGTAAAATTATTTAAATGTAATATGTTTATTACATATTAAAAAAATAGTATAAATTAGTATTAACTTTTATATATATAATATATAATAAAAATTAACGTAAACTCCATGTAATCCAATGAATAATACTATCCATATAATTTTGCACATTATTATTAAAGAATCTCCTAATAGCACTTGGTTTTTTATGTAAGTTTTCATATGTTTTTCTTAATTCTAATTTCCTTTGGAATTCTTCATTTACATGAGGTTCACCGTAACTATCCCATAATTGTTCATATAATCGATTGTTTTGATTTACTTTTCCTGGAAGCCAAAGATTTGGAATTTCAGCACATACCGCTGGATGAATATATTGATACAACTGAATTTTATTTTCTGATGATTCTTCAGTATAATATCCACCATGGAAATGATATACATCCCAATCAACATTTAAAACACCTAATTATTTACAATCAATATAAATAAATAAGTTAATAAATTAATAAATTTCATTACTTATTATATATATAAGTAATTACCATCAACTCTTGACATTCTAGGTTCCTGATAATTTGTATAATTATCTGAAGTCCATCTTCTTGATGAATACTCGTTATTTTCACTATTGACATCTTTTCTATAGTAGTTATTTACAGAAAATGGTGATTTTTCTAACTCTTCAAATTCAGAGCAAACATTCCGTTCTGAAAGCATGAATGCTTTTATTAAATAATAATAATAATAATAATAATAATAATAATAATAATAATAATAATAATAATAATAATAATAATAATATAAATTAAATATTAATTACCTAATTACTAATACTATTTTTACAGTATATTAATATTATTTATATATTTAATATATATATATATAATATATTTACGATTTTGATTAGTTAATTCCTGTTCTTCATTAATATTATAGAAACTAGCATCTTCATTTGGACTTTTTATTTCGTATTCTGTTACTGAATCTTGACTATGATGAAATGATGGACTTGGGTCATCATTAGTGCCATCATATCTATATGTTTGTTCGCTTGTTTTATTAACATTAGGTATATTGGTATATGTACTATTGGTATCAAAAGGATTATGTAATTTTTTAAGTTCATATTCTTTAGTCATTTTACTAATAGTTTCTAATGAAAGGAATGAAACATGTCCTTCAAAAGCTTTCTTAAACCACCAAATACCCAAAAAACTAATAGGAATAAGTGGACCTACATAAATACCATACAAACTTTCGGTCTTTAAAGAAATAATACCTACCATTGTAAATTGGAAAATAATCAATCCTACTAAGCAACGATTTACTAACATTGGTGCATATTTTCCATATGTTTCATACTTTGGATAATGAATGTATAAAAATTGATATTTATATATAATATAAGCTACAATGAAGTAAATGCATCCAAATATTAAAATTAGGGGTGAAATACAACTATAGGTTAAAACAATAACAAAAATTAATAATGGAATTGTGAAATGGTATCCGTAATTTAATGATATAATAACTGGATCTGAAGCATCTGAAAATTCTCTTGGAGTCTTACAAATTTTAAAGAATCTAAAAATAAAGTTCATTATAAATGATCCAGGATTAATTAATTGAATTGGTAAACATAAAAAGCCTTGCAAAATTACATAATTCATAAAGAATGGTGATACCTTTATTGTTTATATATATTTTATTGATAATAATATTATTATTAGAAAAATGTATATAAAAATATAAAATTTAAATTAAATATTTGATTTATTTAAATTTAAAAATGTACTTTTGGGAATTGTTCTGCAAGAATAGTTATAATAGATTTTGGATCATTTAAAATATCAGAAATTGTATTAAATATAGTACCAACTACAGTAAAAATTAATACAATATTAACCAATTGATAGAAAAAGTATCTAATTTTAATAATCATTGAAAAAATTAATATAAAATTAATATAATTAATAATAATAATAATAATATGGAAAAAAGGAAATAGTAAAATTATTAATTTTAATTTTACTTTGATAAAAGAGATTGCTCTATCCATGAATACGTCTCAATTCCTTGTAATTCAGAAAATTCTATCATATTAATAATAAAAATATATACATTTAGAAAATTATCCTTGACGTGGTAAAAATATTAAAATTTTAATTTATATAATTGCTACAATCATTATTATTACTATTACTATTACTATTACTATTACTATTACTATTATTATTATTATTATTATTATTATTATTATTATTATTATTATTATTATTATTATTATTATTATTATTATTATTATTATTATTATTATTATTATTATTATTATTATTATTATTATTATTATTATTATTATTATTATTATTATTATTATTATTATTATTATTATTATTATTATTATTATTATTATTATTATTATTATTATTATTATTATTATTATTATTATTATTATTATTATTATTATTATTATTATTATTATTATTATTATTATTATTATTATTATTATTATTATTATTATTATTATTATTATTATTATTATTATTATTATTATTATTATTATTATTATTAAATATTGAATATTTACTCTGTAGAATATCAGGAAGGAAAGAAAGCCATATTGATAATACTGTAATAGGAACAATATTTTTAGCTGTATTTGAAACAGTATCACCAAAACTATCAACTAATTCCCCTATTGTTGGGAAATATTTATATATTGTATCAACACTAATAAGAGAACTAATAAAAGCAACAGGAATTGTCCATAATAAAATTAATAAACCTAATGCAACTGTAACAGCAATTGCTCTTAAAAGTTTTACATATGGATGAGCCAAGGTATCTGAAATATTTTTCCAATAAATATCCCTTGGTTCTGGTGCTAATTTTGTTTGACATTTAAATGGTTGTTGATGTACAATGCATTGAGCTCCAATAAACTGTAATATTAAATATGTTAATATAAAGCAAAAACAAATAAAAAAAATTAAAATTGGTATATATATTTTTAATTTTAATAATTGTATTCACAACTAATTCATTTAATTTTTAATCATAAAAAAAAAAAAAAAAAAAAAAAAAAAAACATAAAAATGATTTTTTTTTATGAGATATTTATATCATTAGAATATTAATAACTCATATAATATATAAATATTAAAAAAACAAATGTATATATATTTATATAAACATACAGCACTAATTGGCGATTCAAAGGTAACAAAAGCTACTGGTGTTGGTGTTGATTCATATGGAAAATCTCTTAAATTTCTAACTTTATAATCCCATTCTAAAAATTCACTAATACAAAATTCTAATTCATCATACTTTTCTCCAAAAAGACCAAAATATTTCTTTTTTTTTGTATTTAAATTTTTTAAGCCTTCTCTTTTAGTATCACCTAATAAAATATCTTGATAGAGTTTACCTTTATCTTTTTGTTCTTCATTATCATTAATTGTAATTGAATTATTATTATTATTATTATTATTATTAACAGGTTCTTTTTCCCAACATCTTTCAGGATCATGAGGAAAATCTACCCATTTACAATACATTTTTTCAATTTTTTTCATATATTTTGTACGTTGATTTAAAGATTTTCGAAGACTTGCATATTTTCTACAAATAACAGTATTTTGGACTTTTCCAATACGTAATGAATTAAAATACATTTCCAATGCATCCTCATCTCTCAATTCTTCTGGTAAACCAAAAAGCATTATTGTTCTCAATTGAATTAAATCTTCAAATCTATTTTTTGCAATTCTACTAATATATTCCTCTTTTAGAATACGACAACTATTATAAAATCTGAAAATAAAACAATACGTTAATATTGAAAAAAGCCATGTAAATGTGATATGTACTCTAAATGAAAGAGATTTTGTAGAAATATTTTGAATCGTCATTTGTTGAATAACATTTAATTCACTGAATTCATAAGCATTAATTGGATCTGACTGTCTAATTGCTCCTCCTGCATAATTAATTGGTAATAATATAAGTACACCCATGAAGGCCATAATTGTAAAAAGATAAATTCCAGTTTTCAAAAAACGTAAAAACTATATATTCAATCAATGTATATTGATAATCAATTAATGAGTAATAATATTTAATAAATATATAATAACATTCAGTTAATTTTTATCAAAAAAGTATTCATAATATTTATGTATTATAGAGTATAATTTTATATCATTATTTATATTTATATATATAAATATTTGAATTTTAATATTAATATTTTATTTAGTTGTTTTATTTTATTAATTAGATATTTCATAGCATTATTTACATTATTATTATATATTTTATAATATCCATTTTATTATTATTGTTTATTATTATTATTATTATTATTATTATTATTATTATTATTATTATTATTATTATTATTATTATTATTATTATAATTATTATTATAATTATTATTTTTATTATTATTATTTCATTTCACTTACAACAGCTGCATCCAATCCGACACTATGTAAAACAAATGATTCTTTAATTCTGATAGTTGTATTTATCCACGAAAAAAATCCATTAGGAATTTTGGGGGGTGCACAACTGATAATATAATTAAATATTATATAATATAATATATAATATATAATATTTATATAATAAATATACAAAATAATTATAATAAAAAAAAATAAAAAAAAAAAAAAAAAAAAAAAAAGATAAAAAATATATATATGTATATATTGTATATATTATACTGTTTAAGTCTTCTTCTAGGCATATAAACACATTGAATTCTTGTTCTTAGGTAACAAAATCCAAAAGATAGCAATAATCCACTACCACCATAAATAATAATTGATGATGATATACTTGTGATATTAGTTGCTTGCTTTTTGTATGGATTATTGTTTTGTGTTTCATTAAGAATTGAGTATTCATTATATTTAACTAAAGATCTTTCAAATATCATCTTTTTTTATATAATAATGATTCATATTTATTTTAATTAATAAAAAAAATTATTTTATAAATATTATTTTTATATATATATAAAAAAAAGAAAAAAATTATTAAAAAAAACTATATCATGATTTGAATCTTTTTTTTTTTTTTTTTTTTTTTTTTTTATTGTATTTATTTAAGTTTTATATTTAATATTTTATAATTAAAATTTTATTATTTTTAAAAAAAGACAGAAATATAAATTAATTTATATTATTAAAATTTATCAAAAAAATTAAATTAAAATTTAAACTTTTTTTATTTTATTATTATTAATAAAATCTTTTACTTATTTTAATCTTCATTATATACTTTTTTGTTGTTATATTTCAATTTTTAATTTTTAAAGTTTACATTATATAAATATATATTTTATTATTAAGTGTTTTAATTTATTTTTTGTTTATGTAATGATTAAAGATAAAATAAAAAAGATTGTTCTTAAATAACTACTATTATATATATATATATTTATTTATAGTTTATATTAAATTATAAAAGCAAAGTGGAGAAGTATTCGCAATATCATATATCATTATATGTGTTTATATATATTATTATTATTATTATTTTATTCATATGATTAGTAAAAAAATTAAAAAAAAAAAAAAAAAAAAAAAAAAAAAAATATTAAAGAAATTATTTTAAAAATTAATTTAAAAATTTATTATATATAATAATTTAATATTCTTTTAAAATGAAAAAAAAAAAATATATATATATATATATATATTTATTTATTTTTTAGTAATAAAAATTAAACTAATAATAATAAACATTTTTATTATAAAAAAGTATTAAATATATATATAAATAAGAAATATTATTTCGTTAAATTTATAATAAAATTTTGGATTGAAAGAACAGAAAAGCTTTTAGTATTTTAGTAAATCTACTAATCATAATTTTTTTAATATTAAAATATAAAAAATAATATTATATATTATATATTATATATTATTTTTTATATTGTTTTTAGGTATTCAATGCCTTCAGAGAAAATGGACGACTATTGTTAGAGGTGTTTCACCATCATTATTCATCGAATTAAGATCAAATTCTCATATTCATTTTTGGATATGACAGTGAACAATTCAGACAAAAATTATTCATATTCTTCTTCTATAGCTTTATGTTTTTTGAGTTTTTGTCGAACTTTCGCTTCTTCTTTTCTTCGCTCTTTTTCCATTTCTGTTTTATTTTACTGCCACTTCTTATTATGCTCTCGCTTTTGTATCTTGTTTTCTTAGGTCCTCTTCCAATATATTCCCTGATCATTCATCAGAAAAACTATCAACTGTGCTATGTCCATTCGAGTAGAATCAGAAGTAGACGATTCTGTACCAACCACCGACGAATCAACTACCTCAAGAGATTCCTCATCGGATAAAATATCTCTTAAATGAATATAGGTTTTAAAGTCCTCAAGAAATTCCTCACCTCTCTAGTAATGATCGTGATAATTTATACCCTTCTATAATAGAGTAATGAGTCAGTGAATTATATAAAGCAGGATAAGATTAAAAAAAAGTAAAAAAAGAAATGACCCGTTCTTTAAATGAT
Source organism: Neocallimastix lanati (nom. inval.) (assembly GCA_016946835.1). Lineage (NCBI taxonomy): Eukaryota > Fungi > Neocallimastigomycota > Neocallimastigomycetes > Neocallimastigales > Neocallimastigaceae > Neocallimastix > Neocallimastix lanati (nom. inval.). Next base: position 381,629 of record JACVTC010000123.1, read on the forward strand.
CGTTCGTACATTGTTGATTTTGTTTTATAAATGAAAAACTAAAATGAAAAAGTAAATAAAATGTTTGTAGTGAAAGACTATAAAAAGATTCCCATCCGTTAAATAAAGTCTTTAACACAAACTTTGGAGTGAACCAATCTCCTACATATCCATTTTATAATAGCTACATGAGAATTTAAATAATACTATATAAAAAATACATATACAAAATAATTCTAAAGTAAAAAATACAATTGATTCATTACAATGACAATATGTAAAAACTACATGATATTATTAATTATACATCTTCATTGTTACTATATATCCATTTTGAAATAATATAAAATATTAGGTTCACTTTCTACAGTCTTCTAGTATTCCGGTTTTCTCTATTCGTACTAGAAGCCACTTTAGAAAGGATAACCATCGATTATCGTCAGAATTACAGAAAACTATAATTAGTACACCTGATATAAGCTATTTCTTTTCCATCAACCTCCATGGACCCGGAAAAACAGTCTATATCATTGGGAGCCTAATTAACTTACAACCTACATTCAAACCTATCATTGCTTCATTCTTTTATATTCTCTTGCTTCCTTTTTTTTTTTTTGGTAATATTCTCCCTTGGCCGCCTTTCTCTTTCTATTATTCGTCACAATCTTAGGACGATCATTCTTTTTCTTACTTTTTTCACACCCATAATGATCCATCAAAAAATCCAAAACCATTTTTGCGTTCTCTTCTGAATATTTCCAGAAGTTCCGTTGTTCAATAGTTTTTTCATCTATATATAATAGTGCATAATTATATCCTTCATATTTATCGCTACACCCACTCTTTAAAAGTTCCTTGCCTTTAAACTCGTTTTCCTCTTTCAAATAATATATTCCAAGTACTACTTGTGAGCATGGCGAAATTGCGGATATATCTCCAGCAATTTCTTCAAAACTTTCCATGTTATCTTTTATATACTCTGAAGTCATTTTTTGAATGTTGCCATGTGATAAACTGACCTGTACCTCAAATATAGATTCTTGCTGCATGGCTTTGCAATGATACCAAGTAAAAATAGCAAAATAAACAAACTGACTCTTAACAAATAGATAAATAGATAAATAAATGAATAAACTAAGGGTAAACACGTAAATAAATAGATAAACACATAAGCAAAAAAGCAAATAAATAAATAAAATAATAAATAAAATATAGAAATTAAATATAAATTATTTAAAATGTTTAAACAAGAAATTTTATATATATATATTATAATATATATGTATACTTTTTTTTTCAATTATTAATGATGTTTTTATATATTATAAATCAATTGTTTAGTTCTACTTATGAAAGAAAGTAATAAAGCAACTTTTTTTTAGTAAATTTTAAAATATATTTAATTATAATATAATAAATAACAGTTTAAATCCTTTTATTATTATTTAACTATTAAAAATAATCGTCTAAAGTTTAAAAATTAAATTTTGAAATTTAATTTTTGAAATGAAAAATAGTTTAACAAAATATTATTGATAAAGAATTTTTATAACAAATAAGTAAATTAGTATAAAATATATAAAAATGAATTAAATTATTTCTACGTATTATTATTTTTTTTTTATATATAGAAATATTGAAAAAGAAATATTGAAATAAATTTATTATATATTAATATTATAATAAAATATTATAATAAAAATAGAATTCAATATTAAATTTAATTTAATATTAAATTTAATTTAATATTAAATTTTTTAAGAAAAAAAATAGGTTTAGAGTTATCAATCCTAACCCTAATTATATATATCTTAATATATATAGTGGTATATATAACAAATAAGTATAGTGGGTTCAGAATAATATCTGGTTGTCTTATAATTTATACTGCCAAATGTGTAAATCCTTGAAGTAATCTTCCAAAATTTATTCTATAAATAACCTTCAAATAATCTGTGTTTTTATTATAGTTAACTCTTTAGGATAAAGTAATTCTTCATATTAGTATAGTGTTTTTTAACAATTGTATGAATAATTTTGTCACAATTTAAATATTTTTTTTTTTTTAACAATTCCATGAATAATTTGGTTACAATTTAATATATATATATATATATATTTTACTTAATAATTCCCATAGTCTACTTTTAGTTCACGATTAAAATAAAATAAAAAAAATTAGTTAATGAAGTAAAAAAAAAAAATAAAAATAAATTTTTTTTACAGCCTTTTCTTTTGAGATATTTTGTATATAAATTTTATTTATTTCTTTAGAAATTGGAGCCTATTGAAAAAAGAAAAAAAAAAAAATTCAAATTAGTGAATAGTTTTTTTTTTTTTTTTTTTTTTTTTTTTTTTTTTTTTCAGTCGCCATTATTGAGAACTTTTAACTTTATTTATTTATTTAGTTATTCATTTATGAATTAAATGAATATTTTCTTATATAAAAAACACTCAATTAATAAAAAAAAAATAAATATTATTTTCCCAATTTGAACATAATAATATTTAGAAAAGTAATGTGAAATAAAAAATAATGTTCAAAATAAAGTGTATAAATAAATTCAAAAAAAAGTTCATATGCAACGAATCTCACCTCCAGATTATAAGATCTTTGTTTTAAAATTAAATTCTTATTCTGGGTTAGAGTTTGAATTGATTATCTAAAAGAAATTATGGTCTTCTCCTTTAAAGGCATTGGTCCTACTAGCCTATCATACTGTATTTTTAGCGTTGACGCTTTTGGTTAGTTTGTGTCTATACCGTCGGAATAGTAATCCTTGTCGAATACTAGTCCATGGCATAATTTCAGTAAAGATAGCCGCAGATCTCAACAAGAATGGTGCTTTAGAATAATCACTAGAAATGATTTGGTTATTAAACAAAACCTCCCATTCCTTTTTATAATTTATATCAATAATATCTGCATCTTTTCCATCAAGAAGGAAGTTATATAATAGGTACAACGTCATATATATATTTACACACTTATTATTCAGAAAATTATTAATATTAACACGATTTTCACCAATTGACCTATTTACTACATTATTAGCAATGATACTATTATTTTCACTATCACTAATATTAATATATGTATCTTCATCTGGTATAAAGTATTCCACAGAAAACAATGCTATATTCGGGATACTTGAAATAGAGCTTTAGTTAGTCTCTAGTTTTTTAAAATTCATTTTTCTTATATATCTTAGCCATGATTGATTTTCCTGCCATATCTCTATCCCAGTAAAAGTTTACAACTATTTTTTTCGATTGAAATTTATCCAATTTGTCGCTAAAATTTTCCTTTTTTTATCCCATACATGACATCTCCAACGTGATATATCTCTAAGTAAATCAGAGATAATGCATTTCGAGTTTTTCCATTTCTTAAAACATCTTACCTGAGCAATCGCACATTTCGCCGAAAGAGGAGGAATGAGAAGTTCTTTAGAAACACAATAAATGGATGTAAAGCTATTTCCTTTAGGAGATCCTTCCATCCTATGCAATCCTGTATTAACTAGTGTTTATGTACTTTTCATTCTTTCTTTATTGTTTTTTTGATCCAAGAAGAGGAGCATAATACAAAAATTGCTCAATTACTATAGCTGAAAATAATATTCGTTCATAAGGGATAGGAATATGAGGAATTTTAAGAAATCATTTTATGGAATAAAGTGCTTTTCTAACTTTATTATTTATTCTACGTATGATCGAAGCCATGTGAAAACTTCAGAGAATGCATATCGGACTTGTAATGAGTGTTTCTTTATGGGAATATAAACATTACCAACAGAACACTTAGAGTGATTCTGTAGACTATAAGTTGCTAAAGAAACAAGATGAGTATAGGAATTATCTTCAAGTACTGCTTGATATGAATCATAATATCCAAGATATAAACTTCTTCAGCTTGACATATATAGATCCATTCTTTTCTGGAAATATTTATAGTTGGGAAGTGTTACTTTACATGAATTTCTAGCATCATTGGTACCATTACCTGTTTCTTGAAAACATAGGAATAATAGTTTAAAATTGTGTTGAAGTACTCAATACTATCTCTTTTTACCAAATTTCATCCATTGGTATTCCAACTAAGACAAAAAGAAAACTTTCCTGTGTTAGAATATGAAATTAGATTTTGAGAATTAAGATTAGGAATATTGTGAGTATTAAGTTCATGATAGCTATTTATGACATTTACTAAATTAGTTGAACTGAGATTTGTTGAGTTTGTATTATTGGATGAGTTATTAGATATTAGATTTTGTTTTAAATGCTAAAAAGAAACCTTATGATTCCATTTGGAACATCTATGATATGAAATTTTAACTCCTGATATTGTTTTTTCAAATACTTCTTCAAATTTTTTGTGGTTGAAATTTGGGGTATATACTTTTATCTTGAAGAAACTATCATTGAATTTAGTAATTCTTTTTACTGACAAAATATTATCCTTGAATTTTTGAATCTAGAATAAATAAATTCCTTCATTTTAGCATTGGTCCATGAGTGTATTCCACGAATAAAAATCAATTTTGTGTTGTCAATAGATGTTCCATAACAACAAGAACCCCTGTGAAATATCTTTTCAATAATTAGTTATTAATTACAAACAATAAAAATGAAACTAATATAAACTAAAATAATAAAAGCTAAGAAATATATATATAAATAATAATAATATAAAAAAAAAATAAAAATAAAAATAATTAAAAAAATATAAAATAATTAATATAATATGAAGATTTTTCTTTGTTCTTTGTTCAGTAACTTATAGATTGTTAAGTAAAATAAACCACTTGTATATTCTGTTATAATGAATAATCTTTTCTTTTTATCTTTTGAATAATTTTTTTTAATTAATAAAGCTCTTTAAAACGTAAAAATTTTTTGTTGAATAATCATACATTAGCTAAAATGTAGATGTAAATAAAATGTTAGTAGTGAAAGACTATAAAAAGATTCCCATCCGTTAAATAATTTTTTTCCTTTTTTTTTAGACTAGGAAGAGAATACACTTCATGTGTTTTATTAAATAGATTAAAATATTTTTATGTATTACAGTTTTTTTAAAAAAATACATTTTATAATATAAAGATAAAAAAAATGTATATAAAAGATTAAGTAAAAAAAACATATTTTAATTTTAATTAATCATAAAAAAATTTTTATGTAATAAATAATAAAAATAAGTTCAAAGGTAAAAAAAAATATATATAATGCAATAAAGAATAAAAATAAGTTCAAAAGAAAAAAAAAAATTTCAGTGTGATATATACTAGTAATATGATCACCATTAAGATCTAAAATAATAAAACAAAAAAGTAACATCTTTTAAATAGATAGTGTGGTATTCACTAAACTTTCTCTCCTGAACCACAAGAAAAATCGTCAAATATTGAATTACTTATTATAGGCTCTGTGTTTGGAACTGCGCTGTCAGTAAAAGTGTATTGATGAGAATTAACAGGACTACTAACTGCACTATTCCTTTGATATCGGTACGACGTCGTCACTCTTGGTAATGAAAGTGTTTTCCGTAAACCTCTTAAAAAGTAACTCAAGAGAGCTACTGATGATTGATATCGTATTAGCAAGATATTCCGCAAGCCCCACAATATACGGAACGGTAGACTCCTATGAACTTTTTAGGTGTTGTTCACTTGAATGTCCCCGTTCCCCAGTATCGAATTATAGCTCATCTAAAGCTGAAATTCCACCAAGAAGGAGTATATAAAAAACTGGTTTATGAAATTTTCATATTCTAAAATATTAGAATAAGAAGGAAGTAAGGAAAGACTATAAAAAGATTCCCATCCGTTAAATAATGTCTTAAGCAAAGCTTTGGAGTGAATCAATCTCCTACATTTCCATTTTACAATTGCTACATGAGAGTTTAAATAAAACTAAAAAAAAAATATATATATACAAAATAATGTTAAAGTAAAAAATACAATAGATTCATTACAATGATAATATGTAGAAAGTATGTGATATTATTAATTATTCAACTCCAATGTTATTACATATCCAGTTTAAAACAATATAAAACATCAGGTTTACTTTCTTCAGTTTTTCAGTATTCCAATTTACACTCTTCATACAAGAAGCTACTTTAGAAATGATAACTATCGATTATCATAAGAATCACAGAAAGCTGTAATTAGTACACCTTAAAACGCTTGACGAAGTAGAATTAGAATACATAGGGTGAGATAGCTTATTTAATTTTAACCAAGCACTCCTAGCATTTTTGTTACGAAAATCATTACAGAGAGACTCTATCGACTGATGAAATTGTTTTGATTTAATAGAAAATTTAATTGACCTGACTTTATCACATATCACATATATTTTTATATTCAACAAGCAAATTCAAAAAATCATCAAGGTTTTCAAAATTAGGGCCTAAAGAAAATTTTTTAATTTTATAAAATGCAATATGCTTTTCATGAGAAAGTTTCTTGATATAATAAGGGCAGTGAAAAGCTGAACCTTTTAGATCACAAGAAACTCGAGCATGAACTTTAACACCAACTTTATTAGCCGTTTCTATAAATTTGTTCATCATTTCTTTTGAACTTAATAGTTCATTATTATCAAATTCATTAAGAAGAATTGAGAAGTAGTTATATGAGAATATTTCATTTTTCTTTTTTTTACACATTTTTTTTTTTTTTTTTTTTTTTTTTTTTTTTTTTTTAGATAGGGAAGAGAATGCACTTCCATAAATAAAAAAATAATAAAACCTAGAAGTAACATCTTTAAAATAGAAGTGTGGCGTCCACTAAACTCTCGCCGGATTCATTATTTATTGTACTACTAAGGCGAGATTTACCCTTTGTAGAAATAGATGATGATCCTGTATTATCGTTATGCCTTATCAGTATGACGTCGACGCTCATGGTTAAATTTAGTATTTTAGAATACCTATCAAATAATAGCTTAAACGAACTACTTATGATAGGTATTGCGCTAGTTAAGAATTCCGCCAAGCCCACAATTTTTTGGAACAGGTGACTCAGATGAATATTTGAAAAGTAGTTCATTTAATTGTCTCTGTTCCCTACTATCGAAATGTAGCTCATTTAAACTAAAGTTCCACTAAGAAGGAACAAGTATATATAATGATTAATATAATCATCAAAATCAGAAATAAAACCATAGGAAGAAAGATGATTAAACACTCTAATCTTCCTAGCGAACAAAACATAGAGATCATCGATGAAATTTAAAGAATTCCATTTAAAAGATGCAAGAGCATTGCATTTAAAAATCCAATGTTCAAAAGATTGATTATCCTCGTCACAACAGGGGCAAATCTTGGGACAATCTTCTGAAATTCTACCCATTCTAATAGCAATAGTAGTATTGTATTTATAACTACAGCTTAAACATATATAATCCATGAAAACCTTAAGTTGAATTGGGGATATTTTAAGCTAAGCATAATTATAGCTTTATTATTTGAGAACTTGTTACTATCGTAGTTTTGACCTTTAATACCTTGGAATTTGGAAACTGATTTCCAGTAACGTTCTAAAATATCGTCATATTATATGTTTCGATTTTTTTTGTACAAAGTTCTAGATTCTTTAGTCCAAGGAATAATAAGGCATTATGGGAATAGATTTAATAAGATCCTTTCTAATGTTGGGACCATTTTAGAGTTTATTATAACACTATTATTTCCAAATTTTTAATTTTCCAAAACAATTTTATTATATAAAATAAAAAAAAAAAAAAAAAAAAAAAAAAAAAATTCTTTTTAAATATAAATAAATAATATAAATAATAATATTAATTCATATTAAAAAAACTACCCTATTAATAAAGCAAATCATTTATTTCATCTATTTCTTTTCTTTTATTACACTTTTTTTCTAAATAATTTATTTATTTATTTATTTATTTTATTTTTATTTTATTTAAAATTTTTTACACAATTTTTATAATCTTATTAGCTTTTATTTAAAATACATATTCCATCTTTAAAAATTCTTGATTTTAATTAAATTCTTTTTTTGCTTTAAGTAAAAGAATAAATAATTAAAATTTTATTTCATTCATTATTATTATTTTTTATATTTTCTTTTCTTATAATTTTTTTTATTAAAAATAATAAGAAATAAAAATTTTAAATGACATTTTATTAGAAATATGTGTATATAAATTTTTCTATTTTATTTTTTTTTTAAATAATTTTTCATTAGAAATTTATTTATTCTTATTTTATGATTTAACATTTATCAGCAACAATACCACACCATTCTCCATTTAATTCTCCCCATTTACCATTCTCATCCTTAGTAAGAGCCTTACAATGTGGACAACATGGGTATCCAAATGGAAGTGACCAACAAGTTTCAGTGTATTTGAGAACACCACACCAGTTACCATTTTCAACACCCCATTTACCACTTTCATCACTGACTACAACCTTAGTATTGTTTGGTGAACAACATTCATAACCATACTTTTCGGACCAACATTCCTCTGTTTCTTTTTCAATAGCATGAACAACATTAACTTCTAAACCTCTACCCTTTTGTAAAGCAGCAACAATAGTTGGATAAACAATCTTTAAGTTCTTACGATCAAGAAGACCAAAACGTTCACCAGTACCTTCGAAGACACCATTATCCCACCAGATTTGTGGAACTCCCATAGCAGTAACCTTTTCCATGTAGAATTCAGCCCAAGTAGCACGATCTTCTTCATTGTCACGGTTCATAGCACCATATTCACCAAGAATCATTGGAATACCTTGATCAACAAATCTCTTCTTCATTAAATTAATGTTCCATTCAAGATCTCTCTTACCAGCTGCATCAAACTTATCAACAGCTCCTTCACCGTTATTTAAGGCAAAGTTGTATGGAGCATAGGCATGAACAGAAGCAATAACCTTATCATCATCTTCTGGGAAGATAAAGTTGTTGAATGAGTTTTCATTACAAGCAGCAGCATATGGTGGAATCATAAGATGACGCTTTGGATTATTACCACCAGCACTACGAACAGTCTTTAAGAAAACAGCATTCATAGCATTAACAGCATCCCAACCTTCTTGATCACCACCAGTCCATTCAACTGGAGTATCATTCTTTCTTGGTTCGTTTAATCCTTCGAAGATTAAGTGTTCATCATAATCCTTAAATTCTTCAGCAATTTGAGACCAGATCTTTTCTAAAATTTCCTTGGCTGTATCAAGAGTTTCAGAGAAGGCATGATTCCAGGTTTCATGATGAAGATTTAAGATAACAAATGCTCCGTTCTTGTATGGATAATCAACAACTTCATGAACTCTCTTTAACCATTTTTCATCAATCTTATAATCTGGAGCTTCACCGAAGTGACCAGACCAAGTAGTTGGAATACGGAAGACATTAAATTGGTTGTCGATTAAAACCTTGAACATATCTTCAGTAGTCTTTGGATTACCCCAGCAAGTTTCTGAAGCAGTTTGATCCTTTTCATAATTTAAGTATTCAATACATTGAGCATCCATAGTATTACCTAAATTCCAACCGAAATTCATTTCCTTAATCAATTCCTTTGATGAAATATCACGGATATTACCAGTTGGTTCTTCTGGCTTAGTTGATTCTTCTGGACTAGTAGTTTCAGTTGGTTCAGTTGGTTTGGTAGTTTTAGTTGGTTCGTCTGGTTTTTTTTCAACAGCATGAACAACATTAACTTCTAAACCTCTACCCTTTTGTAAAGCAGCAACAATAGTTGGATAAACAATCTTTAAGTTCTTACGATCAAGAAGACCAAAACGTTCACCAGTACCTTGGAAGATACCATTATCCCACCAGATTTGTGGAACTCCCATAGCAGTAACCTTTTCCATGTAGAATTCAGCCCAAGTAGCACGATCTTCTTCATTGTCACGGTTCATAGCACCATATTCACCAAGAATCATTGGAATACCTTGATCAACAAATCTTTTCTTCATTAAATTAATGTTCCATTCAAGATCTCTCTTACCAGCTGCATCAAACTTATCAACAGCTCCTTCACCGTTGTTTAAGGCAAAGTTGTATGGAGCATAGGCATGAACAGAAGCAATAACCTTATCATCATCTTCTGGGAAGATAAAGTTGTTAAATGAGTTTTCATTACAAGCAGCAGCATATGGTGGAATCATAAGATGACGCTTTGGATTATTACCACCAGCACTACGAACAGTCTTTAAGAAAACAGCATTCATAGCATTAACAGCATCCCAACCTTCTTGATCACCACCAGTCCATTCAACTGGAGTATCATTCTTTCTTGGTTCGTTTAATCCTTCGAAGATTAAGTGTTCATCATAATCCTTAAATTCTTCAGCAATTTGAGACCAGATCTTTTCTAAAATTTCCTTGGCTGTATCAAGAGTTTCAGAGAAGGCATGATTCCAGGTTTCATGATGAAGATTTAAGATAACAAATGCTCCGTTCTTGTATGGATAATCAACAACTTCATGAACTCTCTTTAACCATTTTTCATCAATCTTATAATCTGGAGCTTCACCGAAGTGACCAGACCAAGTAGTTGGAATACGGAAAACATTAAATTGGTTGTCGATTAAAACCTTGAACATATCTTCAGTAGTCTTTGGATTACCCCAGCAAGTTTCTGAAGCAGTTTGATCCTTTTCATAATTTAAGTATTCAATACATTGAGCATCCATAGTATTACCTAAATTCCAACCGAAATTCATTTCCTTAATCAATTCCTTTGATGAAATATCACGGATATTACCAGTTGGTTCTTCTGGCTTAGTTGATTCTTCTGGACTAGTAGTTTCAGTTGGTTCAGTTGGTTTGGTAGTTTTAGTTGGTTCGTCTGGTTTTTTTTCAATAGCATGAACAACATTAACTTCTAAACCTCTACCCTTTTGTAAAGCAGCAACAATAGTTGGATAAACAATCTTTAAGTTCTTACGATCAAGAAGACCAAAACGTTCACCAGTACCTTGGAAGATACCATTATCCCACCAGATTTGTGGAACTCCCATAGCAGTAACCTTTTCCATGTAGAATTCAGCCCAAGTAGCACGATCTTCTTCATTGTCACGGTTCATAGCACCATATTCACCAAGAATCATTGGAATACCTTGATCAACAAATCTCTTCTTCATTAAATTAATGTTCCATTCAAGATCTCTCTTACCAGCTGCATCAAACTTATCAACAGCTCCTTCACCGTTATTTAAGGCAAAGTTGTATGGAGCATAGGCATGAACAGAAGCAATAACCTTATCATCATCTTCTGGGAAGATAAAGTTGTTGAATGAGTTTTCATTACAAGCAGCAGCATATGGTGGAATCATAAGATGACGCTTTGGATTATTACCACCAGCACTACGAACAGTCTTTAAGAAAACAGCATTCATAGCATTAACAGCATCCCAACCTTCTTGATCACCACCAGTCCATTCAACTGGAGTATCATTCTTTCTTGGTTCGTTTAATCCTTCAAAGATTAAGTGTTCATCATAATCCTTAAATTCTTCAGCAATTTGAGACCAGATCTTTTCTAAAATTTCCTTGGCTGTATCAAGAGTTTCAGAGAAGGCATGATTCCAGGTTTCATGATGAAGATTTAAGATAACAAATGCTCCGTTCTTGTATGGATAATCAACAACTTCATGAACTCTCTTTAACCATTTTTCATCAATCTTATAATCTGGAGCTTCACCGAAGTGACCAGACCAAGTAGTTGGAATACGGAAGACATTAAATTGGTTGTCGATTAAAACCTTGAACATATCTTCAGTAGTCTTTGGATTACCCCAGCAAGTTTCTGAAGCAGTTTGATCCTTTTCATAATTTAAGTATTCAATACATTGAGCATCCATAGTATTACCTAAATTCCAACCGAAATTCATTTCCTTAATTAATTCCTTTGATGAAATATCACGGATTGGAGATGGGGTAGAATCTTCGACAACTGTAGTAGTTGGAACTGGTTCAGTCGTTTCAGATGGTTCATCAATTGGTACAGTTGTTGGTTCTTCAACTGGTACAGTTGTTTGTTCTTCAACAGGCTCAGTAATTGGTTTATCTTCAATAATACCACACCATTCATAATTTTCAATTCCCCATTTTCCATCTTTGTCAGTGTATTGAACTTCAATATCTTCTGAAGTACAACACTCAAATCCTAATGCCTTAGCCCAACATTCTGGCTTTTTTAAAATACCACACCAACTACCATCTTCTATAGACCATTCACCATCATTATCTGTATATTCTACCTTGGCATCACTTGAAGAACAGCATTTAAAACCTAATTCTTCTGCCCAACAATTTTTTGCTACAGCATTTGCAATACAAACACTGGCTATAGTTATAGCATTTAAAAACTTCATTTTTTTTTAATTATTTTGTATTAAATCTATCTTTATTTATAAATATATATATATTTTTTAATTCTTTTGTAATATTTATTATAATTATATTTTTAAATATATGTATTTTATATATATCCAGATATATATAATTGGTTTTATTTATTATTTATTTCTAGAAATTTAAATTTTAAATCAACAAAAATTTAAATATCCTTTTCTTTATTTTTTTTTTTTTTAAAAAACTTATATAAAGAAAACAAATAAAATAATAATTAAAAATAATAAAATGAAATTTAAAAATTTCAAAAGAAAAAAAAGAAGCTTTTTATATGAAAAAACAATTATTTAATTTTTCTTTAATTATTTTAATTTATGTATATATATATATTTATTTAATATAATATATTATATTATATATTATTATCTTTATATTAAATGTAATAATGTAATCATGTCGTACAGCTTTTAATATTTCCTAAAAGCGGTCATGTTGTTACTAATTGTTTAATATAGTCATTAATTAAAAAGTTAATATATTATGCTTTACAAACTTTTTTAATATTATATACCATATAAAAAAATACAATATTAAACTTTATTTTCTATTAATTATATTAAAAATCAAAGTTATAGTGAATATAAACTATGTATTTATAAAGTTTCATATTTGTACTACTATTATATTAAATAATTAAAATATAATAATTTAAAATAAATAATAATTACTATACAATTACTCCATTCTTTTTTGTTAAAATATATTATTATATATAGTTAAAGTGAAGATCAGTTGATGTTTATACAAATTATAATCAATACTATAAGTAGAATTAATTTATTTGTATATATCTAATATATAAAATTTCCCAGTGAATTTTATACAATACTAGTAATTAAAAAATTTAGAAAAAAACTTTATTTAATATTATTTATTTAAATACATATAATTTAAAGATAAAAACTATTTTAATATATTATATAAATATATTAATTATATAATGAATAATTTTTTTTATATTTATTAATATTAAAGTTCAAATAATTAATAAATATTAAGATAATTATACAATACTTTAAAAAAAAATTATACTAATATAATATTAATTAAATTGTATAATATATAAAAATATATTAATAGTATAAAATAGTATTAATTATTATTTACCATAGAGTAAAAAATTAATAATGGAAAAAAACTCCTAATAGTTTTTTAATTATATGTAATTAAATAAAAAAGAATTGCAAAATTCTTTTAATACGGAAATTTCATAATCGTATGGACAATATAATAATAATTTAAAATTTATAATAATAATAATAAAAAAAAAATTAATATTAATCTTTTATGATTTCTTATTTATTCGTCAGCTATTGCCTTTATGCCTTTTATGAAATGAATAATCATATAAAAAAAAAATAACCAATAAAAAAACGACTATAATATAATAACTATATTACATAAAATATAAAATAAATAATTATTTAAAAAATCATTAATAAACAAGTATAAATAATATATTTGTTTTATTGATCAATTTTATAATAATTTAAATTCAAAAAAAAAAAAAAAAAAAAAAAAATTGGTGGAAAATAATTTTTAATATTGTTTCAATTTTATAATAATTTAAATTTAAAAACAAAAAACATTGATGGTAAATCATTTTTTATATCCTTTTTTTTAAGGTAAATTGAAATAAAAAATTATAGGCTATTGATATAGTTTATATGATTTTTTTTGTTAAAAAAAAGAAAAAAAATTATTGTTAATATTTTTACCAATTAATTAAATAATAATTTTGTAAAAATAAAGATAAATTATAATAAAAAAATGTTGATTTTTTTTTTTGTATATTTATCACAATTTTTTATAAGGAAGTTTATCAAATAACAAAAAAATATTTATTATATATATATATATATAAACATAAATATCTACAAAGGAACAAAGGTAATATATCAAAGATATAATTTTTTAAATTTCATTAATGAAAAGGATGAATCAGATAATATTATAAAAAAAATTTATTATTTAAAAAAAAAAAAAAAAAAGAATTAAAATTTTTTTAAAATTTTGTTTAATATTAAATAATCACGGAAATTTTTATAAATTTAAAACCATCAGGAACTTTTCAAATTATAAAAGTTATGGGATACATATTTTATATTGATATAATTTTTGAAAAAAAATAATAAAATAACAATAAATTTTAAAAAATTAAATCTAAAATAAATTATCAAAAATTTCTATTTCTTATTAATTTAAATTAATATGATGTAATATTAATTAATATTTAATAAATAAATATTATTTAGATATTATATTGTATATTGAGTATCTCTTTAATAATTTAATAATTCGAATATTTGTTTCTATCCTCTAATAAATAAATATAAGCTATGCATTTCTTTTAAATATCTATTTAATAATTAGAGTAATAATTAAAATTTAATTATTAAATAGAATTTAAATTCTATTTAAAAACTATTAGTAAACTTAATTAATATAAAGTTTATTTCTAATTATTAGTAACTAAAGTTTACCAATTTTTATAAAATGAATATATTCTCCGTATTGGTTTTATTCTTTTTATTATATATTTAATATAAAGTTTAAAATATTTATTTCTAATTATTAATAATTAAAGGTAAACAATATTTATATAAATGAATATATTCGCAGTACATTGGTTTTATTCTTTTATTATAATTTAATATATAAAATTTAGATTAAAAATATTCATTCACAAATGATAAACTTTTTAGGTTGGTTTATCTTTTTTAGGGAGAAGTTTTATAATATGTTATTTATTAATATAAATTTTATTTAATTTATTTATTTATTTTATAATATAAATTTAAATTATTCAATTTTATAACTTCATATTATTAATGTTATTAAATGACTCTTATATAATAAAATAATATATTGATTATGGCAAAAACGATGTAACTGTTGCAAGAATAAATATTAAGAAAAAATATTCTATATATAATACTCTTTAGTTATTAACTATTTTAAAATAAAAGGAATTAATTATTTAGTTAATTATTATAAAAAGTATAATATAAGTAATATAAGATTTATAATAATTAGAAAAAATATTCATTATATAATACTCTTTAATTATAAACTATTTTAAAATAATAAGAATTAATTATTTAGTTGATTATTATAAAAAGTATAATACAAATACTATAAGATTTATAATAATTTTAACATATAAAAATATATAGAAATATAATAAAATAAAATAAAATAAAATAATTAAAAAAAAAAAGAATAAATTAATAAATTATTTACGAGTAATGTGCATTTTAAAAAATTTCATTTCGTAAAATTGCATTTCACAATATTTTTTTTAAAAAATTAATTAATAAATAAATTAATAATAAAACAAATAAATAATTTATTTAATTTAAATAAATAACTAAATAAATAAAAATAAGTAAATAAATAAATAAATTTAAAAATAAATTTTTTTTAAAAAAAAAAATATAATAAATTATATAAAATTTATTAATAATAAATGTACATTAGAATTAAAGTATTAAAAAATAAAATATTTTATCACACGTTTTAAAAGTTTTTAATTTTTCAAAATATAAATAATTAATAAAAATTTTTTATAAAAATTAAAAATAAATATTAAATATTTAAAAAATGTAAAGGATAATAATTAAATATATAATAATTAAAATTAAAAAAATATTATTTAAATAATTAATCCATTATTTTTACACCTTTTGAATTCCTATACTGTTTTTTATATAAATTTTAATTTTAATAAAAAATATATTAATATTTAATAAATAATAATAAATATTTTAATAAAGGAAAATTTTATATATTTATAAATAATCTAGTGTAAAAAAAAAAAAAAAGTTATTTATTTGAAATATACGATAAATAAATAAAATTATTAAATAAATAATAAATAAAAGAAAAAAACTAAATGGTTTTATTTTTATAATTATTATTTTTATTTGTTGATTTAATAATATGAAAAGAAAAGTTTTTCAAAAATTAGTAGTTATTTTTTTTTTATTTTTTTTATTTTATTATTAAATAAATAACAATTACAATGATGAATTTTTTTATTTACTTATATATTATTATAAATTTATTATTTATAAATTTTTTATTTTCTTAAATATTATAACAAATTTATTATTTATTTATTTTATTATTTATTTATCTATTTATTAAAGTTTTGAGAAATGTACCTTTTAGAAATGAAATTTTTCCATAAAAAATTTTTTATGTGAATTCTCCAAAATGAAATTTTTCTCGAAATGCACTTCCCCCATAAAATTTATGTTCATATAAATTTTATGTGTTTGTATAGAATTTAGAAATTATTTTTAATATAAAATTAATATAAAATTCAGCAATATTTGAATTTTCTTTATTAAAAACTCCGATTTCTTTAAGATTATTATTAATATTAGTATTATTAATGTTATTAATATTATTATTTAAAGTATGTATATAAGTATTTCTATTATATTCTCTATTTTTTATTCTCTAGTATATTATCAATATATTTAATTATATTATCTTTTTGTTGATTCAATTGGAGTTTTAATTGGAATATATCATTAATTTTATGTTTTTCATACATAAAGTTATTATCTTCATTATATTGTAATATATATTACAATATTAGCTAATATATTAGAATTATATACTCTTATATATCTTTTCAATTGAAGTATTTAGTATTTAAATTAAAATTTTTCTTAATTTATTTTGATTTATTTTTAATTTATTAAAATATATATTGTCATATATAATAGAAATATACTCTAATATATAAGAGTTGGTATTTCTAATAGGAACTTTAAAATTTTCAGGAAACTTCAAATTATCTATATACCATCTTTTTTCCCTCAATTTTTCAAATTAGAAAATTTTTAGAAAAATAAATTTTTATTTCTAATATTTACACTTAAATATTATTGCTTTTCTTATGATTATTAATTTGTGACATATTAATTTTAACTATATTTTTTTTTTCTACTTACCATTACTATTTATACCTATGTTTCCCAATATTTTTATTCTTGATAAAGCGTCCGCTAAATTGCTACTTTTTCTAGGTTCATATATAATATTTTAATTCTATTCTTAGCATACTAATCGTTATACACAATCAAATATGGCGCATGCTATTAAGTTCCTTGTTACTGAATAAGCCTATTAATGGCTTATGATCAGTTTATAATACCATTTTATATTTATTTCCCGAAATGTAATATTTAAATATTCACTTGTACTATCAGTAATGCTATAATTTAATTCTACATTATTAAAGTTACTACTGATGAAATACATTAGGTATTCTATTCCTTTTGTAATAGAATAGCATCAATTTCTTCCTTACTGGCATATATGAGCTGAAATGAGCTAGTTCTTTAATTGATTAAAAACTATTTTGATGTATTTTTTCCCATATGTAAGGTACATTCTTTTCTTAATAACTTATAAAGTGGCGCAGCTATTTGTGTATAAAAATTCTGTAACAACCAACAGAACCTAAGAAAGATATAAGTTCTGAGATGTTTTTGGGTTTAATCCATTTAGTTACAGCATCAACTTTTGATTTAATAGCTTTGAGGCCGTTTTTAGATGCTTCATGGCTGAGTAGTTTTACCTCCTCTTTAAAAAAGCAATATTTTTGAATGTTGATCTTTATGTCAAAGTTACGAAATATTTCAAAAACTTGCCCAAAATGTACCAGGTGTTCTTTGATAGAGGTAGAAAATATCATCAAGAAAAACAAAAACAAAAAAAAAAAGAAAATATTTACCTAATAAATCAAGAAGAATACGATTCATTTCTCTTTGAAATGTTGCAGGAGCACCAGTTACCAAATGGCATAACTTTGTATACAAAATTTCCAAAATTTGTAGTAAAACTAATAAGATCAATACTCCCTTCAGCCATACATATTTAACGATATCCTGAAAATAAATCTAGGGCGGAGAAAATTATAGCATCACCTAAGGAACTAAAAATCTCATCAATGTTAGGAAGAGAATAAGAATCAGGAACAGCCATTGAGTTCAGCTTTCTATAATTAAAACAAAGTCTCCATTTGCTATTCTTTTTCATAACAAGGACTATTGGTGAAGACTAAGCCGAACAAAATGGAACAATTAAACCTTCGTTTATAAGCTTAATTAGTTCAACTTTTAAAGCATCAGATATATTAGTTTACTAAGTTTATAAAATCTACTTTTAAAAGAAATAGCATTTTCAAATAATTGAATATGGTGAGGTCTTAGTTTAGAGGGAGAAAGTTTCTCAGAAGGAGTGATAACGATGTCAATATAATATATTAAAAGTTTAGAAACATTTAATTTAAAAGGACCTTCGATTTTTGCCTGAAAATCTTAAGAATGGATGTTCTTTATTGGAGAATGATTTTCATATCGTGGCGCAATAATATATGGAACATTTTCATAAATTTGTTTATTTTCAATTTGTGGCGTTAGTTTTATAGAATTATTGTATAAATTTCTTTGTTAAAATTTAGAGAAATGATAGACTTGTTTCAAATGAATTTAATAAAACAAGATATATATTCTTAATTTTGATCTTCTAATAAAGGTGTAATGACAACAAACGAAGAAAGAGAATTAAAACCACATAATAATTTAGAAATAGGAAGGGTAAAGAAATAATTGTCAGCGATTATTTTTTTATATCTATTAGTATTAGTAAATCAAAATAATTAGAAGTATTAATTATAATACAATACAAAAAATTTGCTGAAAAGGAATAATTAACGTATAGTTGGATGACAATAGAATTTGTAATAGTATCACCACCTAAAGCTTCACAAATACAAAGATCTCGTATTTACCAGATAAATTATTAAAAAAAATCCTTAGAAAAAAAAATATAAAAAAGATTTAAATTACTTCAGAATCAACTAATAATTTATTTTCAGCTAAACATAAAGAAAAGCACATTATTATTGATCACGTGAATCAAATGAATCTTTGACATAAAACCTTCTTACCAGGTTTTGAAATTTTTAATATTAGAATTATCATTTATAACATCTGGATTATTTATGTTATTATTGTTTAAATTATTTGAAAAACTATTTAAAGAATTATTAATAAATTCATTAGACTTGCTATAAGAAATGTTATTAGAATTATTATTAGAAAAATTATTATTTTTTGAATTATTGACAGCATTATCAAAATTATTATTATTCAAACTACTTATATTATTATTGATATTTTCATTATTAAAATAATTAAAATTATTAGTAATATTTCTAAAACTATCATTTAATTTAATTTCATAAAATTTATTGTAATTATTATCAATATTTTTGGAATTATTAGAATTAGAATCATTTATAAAATCAAGAATCAATACTAATCAGAAAATCAATACATCATCAGAATTTATTTAGTAATTATTGACTACTGAAGGTTCAGTCACTTTGACAGTATTTTTATCAGTAGTATTTGTTTTTGCTTTTCTAATAACATCCATGTAAAATTTATTAGGATATCTACTTTGATTAAGAGGGTATAGATTCCCCATAACTAGTTTAAAGAACTAGTTTCACCTGTATTATCTTCATTATTGTTTTTGTTATTTGCAGGATTATAATAATTATTAGAATTAAGATTTTTATTAAAATTTGGATTCTTAGTAATTTTAATAATCAAAGTCTTAATAATAATCAAATTTTACAAATCATAATTTCAATAATTAAAATACAAAGAATCAAAATTTTAATAATTTTAATTCTAATAATTATGTCAGATATCCAATGAATAATAGTAACTTAAATTTTGAATTAATTGTAGGATTACTATTATTAAAATTTTAAGTTTCAATATTAAAATTATTAAATTTACTATTATTCATTGGATATCTGACATTATAAAAATTATGATTTAAGGAGTATAATTGTCCTTAGCCAAAAAATTATCATGTTTTAAATATTTAAACTGAGCCAAATTCCGTACAATAGGAAATTGAATAACCTTTTTTAATACAAAATTTACAAAAAGAAACGTTGTGTTTATTGTTAAAATTAGACTGGTTTAAAATATTATAATTATTGTAATTATTATTATTATTAAATCTAGGATTTTTATTATTTTTATTTTTAGAATATCCTACGCCTTGAACTTTCATTAGACAACAGTCATAGTAGTCACATGGTTTTTAAAACCTTGAACATGATTCTATGATACAAATTGTTCGTATCATAGCTCTCACATCATGGAGTTTCATAATTTATTTATTGATTTATTGATTTATAATTATATTTATTTGATTAAATACTAAAAGAAATTTTATATTGTTAATATTAAATTACTTATAGTTATTAAAAAAATTAAAATAAAATATATATTGATTATTACAATAGCACTATTGCTGTTGCGAAGAATAAATATAAAGAAAAAGTATTCTTTAATATAATACTCTTTAATTATAAACTATTTTAAAATAATTATAATTAATTATTTAGTTAAATATTATATATATATAAAAATAAATATTATATAAATTTTGTTAATAAATAAAAAGGGAATATATATCATTGTTGACAAAATAAAACATTTCATTTTTGCAATATTAATTCTATCATTATTAATTAAAATAATATTAATTAACAATGAATTTAAATAATTAAAAAAAGTATAAAATAATTAATGGGTAATCATGAATTACTATATATTTATTATATACTGAACTATATTCTAAATAATAAAATAAAAATTTAATAATACTTTGGAGATATAATAAACAATATTAATTGATTAATAAAAATGATATATTAATAAAAAATAAATTAATAAGTAATATATATATAACAAAACAATATTACACAAGAAAAAAACAATAATAAATATAATTCCTTTGTAAAAAAAAAAAAAAAAATTGATTTTTTTAATATAAGAATTAAAATAAAACCTTTCACAATAAATAGATAAATAAATAAATATTATAAATTATAAAATTGAATTTATTAATTTTTATAATTTATTTTTATAAATTCTTTTCTATAAAAATGTATAAATAAATAATTTAAAGTTTAATAAATATATTATTTTTTTTAAATCAATAATTAAAAAATAAATATTATATCAAAATTAAATAAAATAATACTATTTAATTAAATTAGTTATAAATTATTTATATAATAAATCTATTATTATTTTTAAATATTTAATATTAAATTATAAATATATAAATGAATAAATTGATAAATCTTTTTTAGAACTATGTGGAGAATGTATTTTTATTGTTTTATTAATTATTAAAAGAAACAAAAAGTTTAATAAAATTATTTTTACATTAAACTTTTTCATATATTTAAAAGTTCATTATATATAATATATATATTTTTTATTTAAACATATTCATAATTTTCATTAAATAAATAAAATTTTTTTTTTTTATGTTTTATATTATTTTTTATAATTTGTAGATTTTTAAATTAAATCTTTAAAACTAAATTAAATAATATATTGAATATTTTAATTTATTTTTAAATATGAAATGAAAGTATTTGCTAAATATAGTACTAAAATATAATAAATGACATTTATATTATATATGTGTTGGTTTATTTATTTTGTTGCTTTTACATTAAGAAAGACCTTATCCATTTAAGAATAAGTTATTACATGTCTAACATTATTGGTAACATTTTAACGTTACACTGTATTATGCTATCAAATAAAAATATTTCACTCTGTATAATGTAATTAATCACATATTCATTAATATTTTTAATCATTAAAAATTTTAATTAACAAAAATATCAATTTATTTTAATTATCAAATTTTTGATTAAAAATGTGTAAAATAATTATATATATTTAATAATTTTACATTTTTTAATTTTATATGCTTTATTAAAAAGTAATTATAAATAATTATAAAAAATAATAAATTAGTAATAAAATAAATTAGTAATAATTTTGAAAAATAAAATAAAATAAATAGTTGAAATATAAATATAAAGTACAGATTGAATGAATTAAAATAAAATAAAATAAAATAAAATAAATTAGTAATAATTTTGAAAAATAAAATAAAATAAATAGTTGAAATATAAATATAAAGTACAGATTGAATGAATTAAAATAAAATAAAATAAAATAAAATAAATTAGTAATAATTTTGAAAAATAAAATAAATAGTTGAAATATAAATATAAAGTACAGATTGAATGAATTAAAATAAAATAAAATAAAATAAAATAAAATAAAATAAAATAAAATAAAATAAAATAAATAGTAGAATATTAAATAAGAAAGTACAGATTGAATAAAATAAAATAAAATAAAATAAAATAAAATAAAAATGTAAAGTACAGATTGAATAAAATAAAATAAAATAAGATAAAATAAAATAAATAGTAGAGTATAAATGTAAAGTACAGATTGAATAAAATAAAATAAAAATGTAAAGTACAGATTGAATAAAATAAAATAAAATAAGATAAAATAAATAGTAGAGTATAAATGTAAAGTAAAATAAAATAAAATAAAATAAAAATGTAAAGTACAGATTGAATAAAATAAAATAAAATAAGATAAAATAAATAGTAGAGTATAAATGTAAAATAAAATAAAATAAAATAAAATAAAAATGTAAACTACAGATTGAATGAAATAAAATAAAATAAGATAAAATAAAATAAATAGTAAAGTATAAATGTAAAGTACAGATTGAATAAAATAAAATAAAATAAAATAAAATAAAATAAAATAAAATAAATAGTAGAATATAAATGTAAAGTACAGATTGAATAAAATAAAATAAAATAAAATAAAATAAAATAAAATAAAATAAATAGTAGAATATAAATGTAAAGTAAAATAAAATAAAATAAAATAAAATAAGATAAAATAAAATAAATAAAATAAAATAAAATAAAATAAAATAAAATAAAATAAAATAAAATAAAATAAAATAAAATAAAATAAAATAAAATAAATAGTAGAATATAAATGTAAAGTAAAATAAAATAAAATAAAATAAAATAAGATAAAATAAAATAAATAAAATAAAATAAAATAAAATAAAATAAAATAAAATAAAATAAAATAAAATAAAATAAAATAAAATAAAATAAATAGTAGAATATAAATGTAAAGTAAAATAAAATAAAATAAAATAAAATAAGATAAAATAAAATAAATAAAATAAAATAAAATAAAATAAAATAAAATAAAATAAAATAAAATAAAATAAAATAAAATAAAATAAAATAAAATAAAAAATAAAATAAAATAAATTAAATTAAATTAAAATAAAATAAAATAAAATAAAATAAAATAAAATAAAATAAAATAAAATAAAATAAAATAAAATAAAATAAAATAAAATAAAATAAAATAAAATAAAATAAAATAAAAAGTAAAATAAAATAAATTAAATTAAATTAAATTAAATTAAAATAAAATAAAAATGTAAACTACAGATTGAATAGAATAAAATAAAATAAGATAAAATAAAATAAATAGTAGAGTATAAATGTAAAGTACAGATTGAATAAAATAAAATAAAATAAAATAAAATAAAATAAAATAAAATAAAATAAAATAAAATAAAATAAATAGTAGAATATAAATGTAAAGTAAAATAAAATAAAATAAAATAAAAATGTAAACTACAGATTGAATAAAATAAAATAAAATAAGATAAAATAAAATAAATAGTAGAGTATAAATGTAAAGTACAGATTGAATAAAATAAAATAAAATAAAATAAAATAAAATAAAATAAAATAAAATAAAATAAAATAAAATAAATAGTAGAATATAAATGTAAAATAAAATAAAATAAAATAAAATAAAAATGTAAACTACAGATTGAATAAAATAAAATAAAATAAGATAAAATAAAATAAATAGTAGAGTATAAATGTAAAGTACAGATTGAATAAAATAAAATAAAATAAGATAAAATAAAATAAGATAAAATAAAATAAATAGTAGAGTATAAATGTAAAGTACAGATTGAATAAAATAAAATAAATAGTAGAGTATAAATGTAAAGTACAGATTGAATAAAATAAAATAAAATAAAATAAATAGTAGAATATAAATGTAAAGTACAGATTGAATAAAATAAAATAAATAGTGTACTACAGATTGAATAAAATAAAATAAAATAAATAGTAGAATATAAAAATTACATATTAATTACAATAAATTTCACAAAATGATAAACTATAATAAATTATACAAAATAAAAAAATTACATATTAATTACACAAAATGATAAAATAAATATAATATCATACCATAAATAGTGTACTACAGATTGAATAAAATAAAATAAAATAAATAGTAGAATATAAAAATTACATATTAATTACAATAAATTTCACAAAATGATAAACTATAATAAATTATACAAAATAAAAAAATTACATATTAATTACACAAAATGATAAAATAAATATAATATCATACCATTAATTTCATAAAATGTATATAAAAAACATGAATAAAAAAATTACATAATAATTACAATAAATTACACAAAATGATAAAATAAATATAATATAAAACATGAAAGTAATTTGTTTTTATGATTGAAATAAATTTTTTATTTATTTATTTATATATATACTAAATATTTATAAATAATAATAAAAAATTATTTCAATAAATATTTTTTTTTTCAATAAACTATTTAATTCTTTTTTAACTCTTATTTAAAACTTTAAATTTATTTAAATAAATTGGATGGATTATTTAAATAAATTGGATGGATTATTTAAATAAATTGGATGGATTATTTGAATTTTGTTAATTTACTTTTATTTCCTTTAAGCACCTAATTCCATGTTGTCATCTAAACTATCAAAGTTAACATTAGCTTCGTATAATGGATTTTCATTTTGACCTCCGGTACCTTGGTATAATGGGTTTTCTACACCAACGTTTTCTTCAAAAACGTTATTAGCTAATTGTGTGCCTGCAACTCTGGCAGAACTCTTGAAGAAAGCGGCACCGGCAGCTACAAGAGCGGCACTACCGATAGTAGCACCTACAACAAATGGGAATACTGAACGTTTAGTTTCAGTTGGTCCTGGTGTTGAAGATGGTTCCGTATCTGGATCATCTATGGTTCCAGTTTCATAATCACTGTCATTATCAGTAGGTACTTCAGTAATTGTAGAAGTAGTTGTTTCAGTTGTAGAAGTTTCACTTATTGTTGACGTAGTGGTATCGTCAGGTATATTAGTCAACGTTTGTGTTTCTTCCACATCAGAGGTGGTTGTAACTTCTGGAGTTGTTGTAGTAGTAGTAGTAGTAGTGGTAGTAGTGGTAGTGGTGGTAGTAGTAGTTGTTGGAGTAGTGGTAGTAGTGGTAGTAGTGGTAGTGGTGGTAGTGGTTGGTCTTGGAGTAGTGGTAGTAGTGGTAGTAGTGGTAGTAGTGGTAGTGGTTGGTTTTGGAGTAGTGGTAGTAGTGGTAGTAGTGGTAGTAGTGGTAGTGGTGGTAGTAGTAGTGGTAGTAGTAGTGGTAGTTGGAGTAGTGGTTGTAGTGGTGGTAGTGGTAGTAGTAGTAGTTGGAGTAGTGGTAGTGGTGGTAGTGGTGGTAGTAGTGGTGGTAGTAGTAGTGGTAGTAGTAGTGGTGGCAACTTCAGGAAGAGTAGAGGTTGATTCTTCAGTGATTGTAGATGTTTCATAATCAGTAGTAGTGGAAACATCAATGGATGTTTCAATAACAGTTGAAACAGAAGTTTCAATTAAAGTGGTTGTAGTTTCTTCAATTGGAACTGGAACAATTCTACAATTCTTTACTGTTCTAACAACAGTTTCGTAGAATAAGTCTACCATTCTTTCACTTTCTCCAGTAGTGAATTCCTTCATGTTAAAAGCACGACAGAATCCTTGGCCAGCTAAGATTTGACCTTGTAAACTATTTTCTTGTTTCTTTTCAACTAATTTTTGGTAAATTTCTTCTCTATTAAAGTCAACGATTGTGAATTTATCTAATAATGGATTACCATATTGAGCAGTAATGGTTGAAGAATCATCACTTGTTGAGATAGCGTTTTCTTTCCAATATGGATTGTTTTCATTGAATTGTGAGTTAGCAACATCGGAACCTTGTGAATCGGCTAAGTTATCATTTAATAACATGAAAAGTTGAACATTCATGCTATTTATTAATTTAGCAGTTTCATCAACTTCTTTTTGATAGGATGGACTTAAAACAAGTGGAGATCCGGTACGGTATAAAGTGTAAATACCTTTAACTTTAGTTAATTTAGCTGGACTAAATGGTGGTTCGAAGTAAACATCAGAATTGTATTCTGGCATGAAATCCTTGTTTAAGTAGTATGGGAAACCCATTAATGGTTCAACATCTTCTTGAGTAATTTCTTTTTCATCTAATGATTCTACTTCAATAACCTTCTTTAAGTTCTCAATTTGTAATTCATTTCTGTTTTCTTCATATTGTGGAAGATCAGAGTCTTCATCGGTAACAAGAATTATTGTTCTAGAACTATTTTCTCTCCATTCTAAACCATCAACATCTTCAATATAAGCTTCACCATATGGACTTTCAATTTTGTTAATGAACATCTTAGATTTATTAAGGAACATTCTAATAGCTTCTAAACCGGACTCTTGACCACCTTCAGTACATCTAAGTTTGCCAAAAGCCTTCTTTATGGCATCAATATCATCAGTGAAAGCACTGTAGATACGTGGTTTTCCACCAAAACCAATAATAGAAATTCTAGCATTAGCTTTAACATTCTTTAATTCATTAATGAAATTATTTAATTTATTTCTCATTGGATCAATATATTTGCACATTGAAGAACTTTCATCAATGATGAAGACAATATCAGAATTAATTTCTTTATCTTTAACTTCTTCATCTTCACAAACGGTAATGTTCCTGTATGGAACTGTTGGTAATTCAATTGGCTTTTCAGTTGTTGTGGTAGTAGTAGTAGTAGTTGTTGTAGTAGTAGTTGTAGTAGTGGTTGTAGTGGTAGTGGTAGTAGGAGTAGTAGTAGTTGTTGTAGTGGTAGTGGTAGTAGGAGTAGTAGTAGTTGTAGTGGTAGTGGTAGTAGGAGTAGTAGTAGTAGTTGTTGTAGTGGTAGTAGTAGTTGTAGTAGTAGTGGTGGTTGTGGTTGTAGTAGTGGTGGTAGTTGTAGTAGTTGTTTCTTCAATAGTAGTTGAAGATGTTGTATCGTCAGCACTGTCTTCCATTTCATCTTCATCACCCTCAACAACGACTTGTGGAACTTCTGTAGATTCATCGTCATCAATAGTTACTTCATTTTCGCTGTCATCACTTTCTTCAATAACTTCCTTTGGATACTTAATAATAGAACAAGTTTTAATAGAACTTACAACAGTCTTATAGAATAATTTGACCATTTCACCACTATTTTCCTTAATGAAATCTTTCATATTAAAAGCACGACAGAAACCTTTTTTACTTAATATTTGACCTTGCATACTTTTCTCTTGACTCTTTTGAGTTAACTGTTCCAAAATAGTTTCTCTATTATAATTCTTATTAGAGACAGAATCTAATAATGGGTTACCATATTGAGCAGTAATGGTTGAAGAATCATCTGCATTTGGTACTGAATAATAATACGACCACCATGATTCTTTTATACTTTTGTAGTATGGGTTATTTTCATTTAATTGTGAATTCGAAACACGTTTACCTTGAGATCCAGCTAAATTATCATTCAATAACATATAGAGTTGAATATTTCTATCAATAATTAATTTCGCAGTTTCATCTACTTCCTTTTGGTATGCTTTACTTAAAACAAGTGGTGATGCATTACGGTAAAAAGTTAAATAATTATTCACTGTTGTTAAAACGGCAGGACTAAAGGCTGGTTCGAAGTAAATTTCATCAGAGTAATATGGCATATTCTCATAATCCATATAGTATGGGAAACCAACAAATTTATTAACGTCATCTTCTTTAATTTCATATCCTTTTCTAACGGTAATACTGCTTTTTAAGTTCTTTTTTTGAAGATCGTTTCTGTTTTCAGAGTAGTGTGGAAGATCTGAATCTTCATCAGTAACAAGAATAATAGACTTTGTACTATCTTCTCTCCAAGCTAATTTTTCAGTATCATAGTCAAACTCTTCATTCTTACTGTTAAGGAATAAATTTGACTTCTTAAGGAACATTCTAATAGCTTCTAAACCAGACTCTTGTCCACCTTGTTGACAATTAAGATTATCGAAAGCCTTCTTTACTTCAGTAGTATTACTTGTGAATCCGGAATAGATACGTGGTTTTCCACCAAAACCAATAACAGCAAATCTAGCGTTAGCCTTAGCCTCTTCTAATTCATCAATAAAGTTTTGTAACTTTTCTCTCATTTTTACAATGTAATCACACATTGAAATACTTTCATCAAAAATGAAAACGATATCAGAGTTAATTTCCTTACTTTCAACATTTACATCATCACAGACAGTTTCATCTCTATATCTAACTTCAGGATTTGGAACACAAACATCGTATGAATCACTTCCAATTGAAATACTTTCGGTTGAAAATTTGTTACAAATGCATTTACCTACTAAATCACCATTATTAAATTTAACTTCTGCCTTTGGAGCAAGAACTAAACCATAAATCTTACCACTTTGGAATTCAACATAAGTAGTTTCTGGCATATTCCAAATAATTCTGTCTCCGAATCCGTTCATTTCATATCCAGCATTTCCCAATTTGAAACTTTTACTCTTAACATTGAAAATAATAGTAACATCTTCTGGTTTAACTCCATCTGGATTTTCAATAGTGAATTTATATCCACCACCTTGGACACTAAAGGTATCTTCTTTAACATCAATAACGTAGTCCTTAATATCCTCTGTAATAAGGAGTCTTCTATTTGGAGCATCATTTAATTCAACCTTTAAATTTATATTGTTATTATATATAATTTAATAATATATTTTATTAATAAAAATTTTACTATTATATCAATATTATTATAGTATCTATGGTTTTATAAATTCATTTATAGCTTACTTTTGCATTAGAAACAACTTTTCCTAAATCGGTTGAAATTTCATTAATTCTCTTTTCAATAGCTTCGAAATCAAGATTATCACTTTCATCTTTAGAGATTTTACATTGATTTCTTTCAAGATCTTCTTTTTGATAATCCATAATATTAAGTTTTGTTCCATAATGAATACCACCATGAATTTGACCACTTCCCATTTGGAATTGGTCAGCGTAAACTGCATACTTGAAATCATGTTTTGTACAATCTTGACCATAAGAACTATTAATTGCGACATTTCCTGCTTTAATAGAATTCTTGGCTGCAACCCTACCTTTAATACTAAAGCTTTGGGCTGCTGTTATTTCATCGAAACAGAAAATATCAAATCCAGAAACAATTCCAAAGATATCATCATTATCAGAATTTAAACAGAGATTACTATTTTTTCTCTTTTTCAAGAAATCCTGACCAAATGATGACATTTCTTTACAATACTATAAATATTTATAATATATTTTTATATTAATTATCAAAAGATTAATAATTATTTTAATTAAAATATTATTAATATTTTTATTATTTAAAATAATAGAAAATGAATTAAAAATTATATATAAAATATATATATATATATATACAAATTTTTCATAAAAATTTTATAAAATTTATTATTATTAACATTACCATTAATCCATCCTTTCCTTCTGTGCATTTTGTAGCACCGTTACTAAGTGCAACTAATGCAGTAAAAATAAAAATTATATTTAACAAATTTTTGGACATTTACTAAATTTTTTTTTTTTTTTTGTTATATATTTTTATGGTATAAAAATCAAACTTAAATGAAAACTTTTTTTATAAAAAAAAAAAGTTGGTATAATTTAACTAAGACTTTATGGATATCTAATTTTTTTTTTTTTTTTTTTTTTTTTTTTATTTTATTATATTTTTTTTATTTTTAAGAAATATTATTCTTTTTTTTAAAAAAAAAATTACAAAAAAAAAATTGGATGAAAAAAAAACTAATCGAAGTCTTTTTCATTTTCTTTTATGTGTTTTTTTTTTTTTTAATATCAATATATAATAATTAATAAATTTTCAACTTTATAATATATAATATCATCAAAGAAAATTGTAAAATTTGTAATTCATATTATAATTAACTATTACAATAAAATTTTTAATATTGATTATAATTTATAAATTTTATAATTATAATAGTTAATATTTAATTTTTAAATAATTAATAATAATTAATTATTTACTTAAAATATTATTGATTAGATTTGTTAATGCAATGTTTAATTTATTATTTTAATTAAATCTATTTTAAAAATATATATATATATTTCTAATAAATTAAAACTTTCAATAAAAATTATTGGTATATCTAATTTTATACATTATAATATATAATTATTTATTTCATTTTTATTTCAGATTTCATATAAAATTTAATTATATCATTTTATTATTTTTTTTTTTTTTATTGACAAACCAAAACATTTTTATTTTTATTTTTTTGTATATTATTTCAAAATAGCTATATATATATAAAAATATATATATTAGTCATATACTATTTATTAATATTTAATAAATTGATCAAAGTTATTTTTACACTTTATCATATTTCATTGTTCTTCTTTTACTATAAATATGAACAATAATAGTAAAAAAAAAAAAAAAAAAAAAAAAGAATGAAAATAATAATCATAAAAAAATTTATTATTATTTAATTAATAAAATACTAGAATTTATTTTTACATTTGGTCATATTTCATTATTGTTCTATAAATATGTAGAATACTATAATTATTATATTATTAAATAAAAATAAATAAATAAATAAATAATAATTAATTAATTAAATTTATCTTTAATTTTATCAAAGTTTATAAATAGAAATCTTTAATTTAATAATTTTAATTATTAAATAATATAAATAGAAAATAGTAATATGATAAATTTATTATTTATTATTTAAGTATTTATTTACTAAATTATTTATTTATATATATTTTTATATATTTATTTATTTATTTGCTTAAATAAATATTTTTATTATTTAAAAAAATAAATTTAATAAAATTTAACCTAAAAATGTTCATGTTAGATTTAATAATCGATTGCTTAACCTTTAATGAAAACAAAAATAAATAAAATAATAATTTTCAAAAAAAAAAAAAAAATTCTTATGGTCGATTAACAATACCAATAAATACCTTATTCAAAGTGTAAAAAAAAACATTCATTTTGTTAATATTTAAAAAAAGTAAAAAAAAAAAAAAAAAAAAAAAAAAAAAAAAAAAATATTCATTTTGTTAATATTTAAAAAAAAAAAAAAAGAAAAAAAAAGAAAAAAAAAGTTTCATTTTGTTTAAAAAAATATATATATATTATAATATTTGTTGTGAAATATATAACTTTATTAATAAATATCAAAGGTGTACATATATTAAATTTTAATTTTACATGTATTTTATACTATTACATTTACACATGATTCACATACATTTATTACATATATCATATGGCTTATTTTACGCCACTATTACGTACGCTAGCTCATATATCTTGTTATACTATATACATTATATTATTTATATTATTTATACTTGTGTAATATTAAACTTAATTTCTAACATTCCCCCGTAAGTTTAATATTCATAAATTTTGTATAGTAAAGAGTTCTTGAATTTTTTCGTTAAAGTACCATTAAGGTATTTGGTAAAACCGTCTGCAATATTGTATTGTGATTTGATATACTTGAGGTCTATTTTATCTTCTTTTATCAATTCTCTTATTTTATGATATCTCAAATCTATGTGTCTTGATTTTGGATTAATTGTTTCATTCTTACTATTATAAATTGCAGCTCTATTATCAATGTTAATTGTTATACAATCAATTTTTATGCCTAATTCATTCAGTAAATTTCTTAACCACATACATTTCAAAGCACATTCATTCAGACTATAATATTCACTTTCAGCGGTAGATATAGCTACGCAGTGTTGCAACTTTGAATACCATGTCACAGGAGCTGAACCCATAAATATTACGAAACCAGTAGTTGATCTTTTTGTCTCTCTATCACCACCTAGATCTGCGTCTACATATACTCTTATATTAATGTCTTTAGTAATCTTTAAACCATAATGTTTTGTACCTTTTAAGTATCTAAAAATCTTGATAACATTCATCCAATCTTCGAGAGTAGGATCTTGATTCTTTCTAGTAGCTTTACTTGTCGCATACATAATATCTGGTCTTGTTCCCATAGCTAAATATAGTAAGCATCCTACAGCCTGCATATATGTAGTTTTATCAAACTTTGTTTCTCTTAATTTCTCATTTTCAGTATACATCATATTTGATATCGCATTGTATTTATCAATGTCAAATCTATCTAAGATATCATTTAAATATTGTATTTGATGCATAATATAACCATCCTTGCATTTAATAAATTTGATTCCTATTATGAAATCAACCATTCCTAAGTCACTTAAATTGAATTTGTCTTTAATTTCTAATTTAATTCTATCTATAACACTTTTCTTTCCAGAAATTAGGATATCATCAACATAAATAGCAATTATACAAATAATATTCTTATTCTTATCTTTCAATATATAAACACATGGTTCGCTCTTTAATCTTTCAAAACCTATTTCAGTAAGAACACTATCTAATTTATTATTCCACATACGACCAGCTTGTTTTAAGCCATAAATCGCTTTGTTCAACTTCCAATAGCCTTTACCATAATCTTCACTACCTTCAGGTATTTCCATATATAATTCTTCCTCTAAGTCAGCATTTAAATATGCCGCTTTAATATCAATTTGATAAATTTCAAAACCATAATAAATTGAAATTGCTATAATGACTCTTAACGAATCTTGCTTTAAAGTAGGTGAGAATGTTTCTATATAGTCTATTCCATAAATTTGAGTAAAACCGCGAGCAACTAACCTCGCCTTAAATCTTATAATTATACCTACGTCATTTCTCTTATAGCTAAATACCCACTTAGCTGAAATTATATTCTTTCCTTTTGGAATTTCTTTAACAAGTGTGTACACTTCCATATCCTTCATGTTATTTAATTCAGTTTCAATTGCCTTTAACCATTCCTCTTTATCAGGTCTATCAAATATATCTTTATACGAGTTTGGTAACGGTAATTCCATTTCACTACAATTTAATGCAACTAAATTATAATAATTACTTGCTCTCCTTTTCTTATAATTATTACTTTCATTCCTATCATTTAATTCTTCTTCATTCATTTCTTCAACATGTTTTCTTTTAGATAAAATACTTTCTTTATCTTTATTCATATTATCCGAAGTACTTACATTTGATTTACTTGCATATGGTTTATTTATGTTTTGTTTGTTTATATTTTGGTTAATTTCCGCATTAGAATTTCCAGATATTGAGCTTGAATTATTATTTCTATTCGTTAAATTATTTAAATCAATTGATTTTCCATCACGCTTATTATAATCTCCATTATCTGTAATTCTTGGTATTTTACTGATTATTTCTTCTACCCTAGTATTATTATATTTCGAATTATTTTGAGTTAACTGGTTTACATTATTGATATTATTTACATTATTAATTGAATTAGTTTGGTCATTTAAGTTGTTTCTATTATTCTTGTTAACATTATCATTTTGAATTGCTTGATTTAAGTTGTCATTTGGACTGCCTTGTTTTAAATTGTTGTTCGAAATAACTTGATTTAAATTATTTAAATTACCTTGATTTAAATTGTTCGAGTTAAATTGATCATTATTGTCTGAATTATTTTGATTTGAATTATTGTTTAAATTATTTTGATTTAAATGGTCTACATCATTTGAATTTAATTGATTTAAATTATTTTGATTAATATTTGAATTATTAGAAACGTTTAGATTTTGGTAATTTATGGGATGTCCATTCTGAGAATTTAAAACAGGAGAGGGAAAGTTTTGTGCTGTATAATTATAATAATTTGGAGGAATACAATAATTTAAATTATTATATGGATTTAAATTATATTGATTTGGAGCATAATGATTTTGGAAATTATTTGGATAATTTACAAATGCATATGGATTATAATAATATAAATTATTAGGAGGTGGATAATCTAAATTATTGTAGTAATAGTTTGTGTACCCATTTATATTATCATTTATGTTGTTGTTCATATTATTATTATTATCTACATTATTGTTTGTACTATTTTCCATATTGTTATTATTTTCATTTATACTTTTATCATTTACGTTATTGTCCTCAAAGTCTACAACGTCTTCATCATCATTACTTCCCCCGATTTCATAATAAGGAGTGAAATTTATTAAATCCGGAGGAGAAGGAGGAGCAGAACCATTACCAGGAATATCTTCAAAAAATACAACAGAACGAGAAATAACAACTTTATTATTAGTGATATCAAAAATCCTATAAGCAGTTGGGTTGGTATCGTATCCAAGAAAGATACCTGGGAGGGAAGAGTTAGTTAATTTATTTCTAAACTGTTTAGGGACAAGGAAAAAGACTTGACAACCAAAGACTCTAAACCTTGAATAATCGACTTTTTCATTATAAAGAAGTTCATACGGAACATTATTATCAATACCTCTATGTGGCATCCTATTGTGGATATAGTTAGCTGTCCTAATGGCATCCTCCCAGAAAACATGATTAAGGCGGGCATCCTCTAACATCGCTCTAGCATTTGGAAGGAGAGAACCGTGTAACCTTTCGATACGTCCATTTTGTTGAGGTTCGTAAGGGACAGAAAACTCATGTGTAATTCCATTAATATTACAAAACTCTATAATTTTATTGTTAGTAAACTCTGTTCCATTGTCAGTCCGTAATCTTTTAATATTTTTATTAAATATGTTTTTAATGTTATTATACCAATTTAAAAAGGCGTTAAAAACATCACGTTTGGATTTGATAAATAAGACCCAACCAAAACGAGTGTAATCATCTAAAATAGAAACAAAGTATTTATTTCCATACATGGACCTACTATTAATAGTAACAGTGTCCATATGAACCAATTCAAATGGTTCAGTAGCGCGACTATCTGAGGGGTAATGTGGGAAACTTTTTAATTTTGTTTTCGCACACGTCTTGCATTTACATTTTATATATATTCTTTTTAATGTTTTCCTAAGTGTTCCTAGATTATAATGTCCCAAACGTCTATGCCATACGTAGAGACTTTCCTCTTCTTCACTATTGGCATTATTACAATTGATATCATTATTATAAAAATTTATTTTATTCTTGGAAGTCCAAATAATATAAGTTCTGGAATAATTTGAATATGTTGTACAGATTCTATTATTTTTACTATTAAATAATATTACACAATTTTTATTATTTCTTTTACAAAAAACAGTTTTGTATCCTTGTTCGGATAAACAGTCTACTGAGAGTAAATTTTTCTTGAATGAGGGAACATACAATACATTTTTAAGAGTAATTTTGTTGTCATTTATATAACCTATGTAAGTACCTATTCCTCTGCACTTAACGTATTCACCATTGGCGAAATAAATTCTCCGATTGTGTTTTTTATAATTTGATAATAGATTTGGATCACATATCATATGGTATGTGGTGCCAGAATCTAGTGTCCATGTACTAATATTTTTGGTTAATTTATTTTTATTATTATCATTTAATTTTTTATTTTGTTTATTTTTATTTTCTTTAAAATAAGATGGTTTGTTGAATGGGAGAATACTTCTTGATGCATTACCTGTTTCAATATTATACGCATCATTATAGTCTTTGAAAAAGTATTCTCTGTGTTTATCTTGTTTATTTACTTCATTTACTGTGCTGTTTAGGCAACGCGTTTCGCCTCCCATCATAGTTTTTATCATTTTTGTAATATTTATTATTATTATAATTTTTATTATTATTTCTATTATTATTAAATTTATTTTTATTATATTTGTAATAATTGTTATTATTATTTTTATTAAAATTCTTTCTATTATTACATTCACTTTGATAGTGACCTTTTTTACCACAACTCCAACATTCAATATTATTTTTATAATTTTTATTATTATATTTATTATTATTATTACTATAGTTTTTATTGGTATAATTACTTTGAACATTTGGCGTATTAAGATTTGAAACAATATTTTCCGATTTTTCTTTCTTTTCTTTTACTCTTTTTAGTAGCTGTACCCTTTCAATTAACTTTTTGGTAGTATCTTCCCAGTCCGTTTGTAGGTCTATTAAATTTGTTTTTATAGTTAATTCTTCTGGCATAGCATTAAATAGATAAATAAATTTTTCCTTAAATTCTAGTTTTTCTCCGAGATTTTCAAGTTCCTTAAACTTTAAATTCATATTAGAGATAAATATGGACAACGATGGATCACTTTCTGGGTCGTATTTTGAGTGATTAAGGGAATCTTTAATTTCCTCAATTCTATCCTTTTCATCACTTAAATTTAGGTTTACTATCATCCTATAGATTTCATATGCTGTACCAGATATGAAATCTATACTGGATGCTAGTTCTTCATTAATACTATTTAAAATAATTTCCTTGACCTTAGCATCATTTTTGAGGACCTCACTTTTTGTTCCTTTTTTATAATAAGTGTTTATAGTGTCATCCACTAGAATTAAATTTTGTTTTTCTTCTTCCTTTAAAGTGGAACCATCCACTTTTTCAATTTTGACACTATTAAGATAATCCGTTAAATTAAATCTCCTTAATAATAAATACAATTGTTGTTTCCACAACTTAAAATTAGAGCTATTTAGCTGATCTTTTGTTTTTAAGACTTCGGACATTTTTTTTTTTTTTTTTTTTTTTTTTTTTTTTTTTTTTTTTTTTTTTTATTTAAAATTAATCAAAATTAAAACCTCTTTAAACTTTACTATAACTCTTCTAGTACACTTAGAGTCATTGAGACTCTTAATCTGTTGTGAAATATATAACTTTATTAATAAATATCAAAGGTGTACATATATTAAATTTTAATTTTACATGTATTTTATACTATTACATTTACACATGATTCACATACATTTATTACATATATCATATGGCTTATTTTACGCCACTATTACGTACGCTAGCTCATATATCTTGTTATACTATATACATTATATTATTTATATTATTTATACTTGTGTAATATTAAACTTAATTTCTTTAGATTTAATAATCGATTGCTTAACCTTTAATGAAAACAAAAATAAATAAAATAATAATTTTCAAAAAAAAAAAAAAAATTCTTATGGTCGATTAACAATACCAATAAATACCTTATTCAAAGTGTAAAAAAAAACATTCATTTTGTTAATATTTAAAAAAAGTAAAAAAAAAAAAAAAAAAAAAAAAAAAAAAAAAAAAAATATTCATTTTGTTAATATTTAAAAAAAAAAAAAAAGAAAAAAAAAGAAAAAAAAAGTTTCATTTTGTTTAAAAAAATATATATATATTATAATATTAAATTATATAATTTAAAAATAATTAAAATTTTAAAATGGAGATT
This sequence comes from Neocallimastix lanati (nom. inval.), assembly GCA_016946835.1. Taxonomy (NCBI): domain Eukaryota; kingdom Fungi; phylum Neocallimastigomycota; class Neocallimastigomycetes; order Neocallimastigales; family Neocallimastigaceae; genus Neocallimastix; species Neocallimastix lanati (nom. inval.). Next base: position 419,547 of record JACVTC010000123.1, read on the forward strand.
TTAATATTAACTATATATAATGAAAAATACTGAACTATATTTATTACTTATCATAATTTATCTTTAATTATACAGAGTTAATAAATAGAAATCTTTAATAATAATATAATTTTTATCATTATTAATATGATACAATGATAAATTTAAATTTATTATAAAAAATAATAATTATTTTTTTAAATAAATAAATAAACAAATAAATAAATAATTAATTAAATACTTAAATAATAACTAATAAAATTATGTTTATTTTGTTATAATGTATGAACAATTTTTATATTAAAATAATAAATAATAAATAATAATTTATGCTTATTTTTTTGTAATGTATAAACAATTTTTATATTAAATTTATATATAGTATAAAAATTAACTTATTATTCAAAAGATTAAATAAAATTTAACCGGAGAATGTTCATGTATATATTATTAGTTAAGATCTCAAATAATTCTT